>ML248478.1:0-95273 GCA_005239495.1 Nicotiana undulata | reverse complement strand
TATATAATACTTGCCGGTAACAAGGCTCCGGCTATACCTTACACAAATACCAAAATAGAAATCCGGAAGAAGAGGTGGTATGAACCACACAGGGCCCCGAGAGGAGAGGGGCATAGGACGTAGAGGAGGCACTACTGTCGGTGGGCTGGAGTACCTGCTATAGAACCACCTACAATCATCACAAGAATGTAGCGCCCCCGGCAAAGGGACGTCAGTACATTTGAATTGTACTGGTATGTATGAACAAACTTTACTCTAAGTAAACTTAATAATGCACAGGCAAGAGACAGACAGAGAGTCACACAATCATTGCACAAGATATAGAAAGATACACAATGGAAGTTCCACAATTTTCACTTCATCACAATCACAATCGCAATTCCACCCTTGTCCCTTCTCAACATTCCACCCTTATTTCTTCTGTTGCGGTGCGCAACCCGATCCCACCTGTCAATCACAATCATTTATTATGTTTTGCGGCGTGCAACCCGATCCCACCGGACAATCACAATCATTGGTTGTGTTTCTGTTGCAGCGTGCAACCCGATCCCATCGGACAATCACAATCACACCCTTATCACTTCTCACATATCACCCTTATCTCTCCAGTTGCGGCGCGCAACCCGATCTCACCAAGAAATTATATCTCATATCAACGATGACAATTCACAGTTCAATCACAGAAAATTTCAGCAATAAGAATATAACTTCTTTACAACCCACAATACGTATAAAAAAGGAAAATCATGCACAAACAAACCTTACCAAACAGTGAATCATGTACGATATTGCCACAACCTCTTTATTCAATTACATCACCCCACAAATCCTTATCATTACTTGTTACACAGCCTTTAGCATATACATTCATACTCTTGGATTAATTATCCTACTAGCATCGTTTCACATAGCATAGTAGTGGGGTGATCAACTAAAGACAGACAAGTAATACACTTCACGCTTCAACACAATTCGGACAACTAGTTGCACATATTCATACCAATACGCGTGCCGTATGCTAGAACACCACAAAGCGATTTTACAAAGATTAAAGTTAGCCATACATACCTGGAGCCGAGTTTCCCCTTTTTAATTACTGTTGCAATTCAGAGAACCGGCTAGCACCGTCAATCTAGTTCACAATGCGACATATTTACCTTAGAATTTGGAGTCTCGAATTCATTTGAGCATTTTATCAAACACTATGTGATCCCTTAGATTAACTAAACCCTTTTTAGTGAAAGATTACTCTACCTGCTTCCCTTTACTAGGTTATGAAAGATTATTCACATGCATGCAAGGTCCCAACTTTTCATCCTCAAGAACCAACCTATGTGTGTTTTATTCTTAGTTAAATCCCTGGAATTTGAGAAAATAGGGTGAAGGCTCACCTCTTATGATGAAGAAGATGACTACTACTTGATAAACTTCCAAGCCTAGGTAGAGATGGAGGACCAATTTGGGGAAGATGAGGACTTCTCTCTCTAGAACCCACTCTCACTTCTCTCTATATTGTTTAGAAACCAGTTAAAATGAAAGGGGATGAAACTGGGGTTGGGTATAAAAATTTAGAAAATTAAAAGACCATGTCGCATATGCGGTCAGGAATGCGATCGCATTCCTGACATGCGGTCCGCATATTGGATCGCAGAATGGCCCTCAGGTGGGCCAAAATTTGAAAACAATCCGCCTAGGTATGCGACCACTATTAGGTCCGCATACTCGTTATGCGATCGCATAGTGCGTCGCATAACACCCCTCCCCAAAACTCATAGGCAATAATGCGACAGCTATGCGATCCGCAGAACCGAAATGCGGTCGCAGATTGGACCGCATAATTGTCCTTCAGTTGGGCAGTGATCTGCCTATGTATGCGACCACTATGCGGTCCGCATACACGTTATGCGATCGTATAGTGCGTCGCATAACACCCAATTTCTGGAAAATTTAATTCCATTGCTCCCGGGGTACTTTTTGTTCAAATAAGGTCCGTTTTAGGAATTTCCACAGTAAAAACAACTCGGGGACTCGTTCGGCCATTATTTTAAGCAAGAAATTTTACGGGTGTTTACATAAATGTTTTCCAAACATATCTTCTTTCAAATAAATGCTTTGCATACATAACTTTGGAAAATAGTAACCTTGCAAACATAGTTTCCTTCAAGGTAAATGCCTTTAAACTTTTCTTTTCAATAACTCTCTTTCAGACGTAGTTTCCAATAGAACAAGTGCACGGCATCACCGTTCGTGCTTTTACTCTCGTCCTCCCCATAGAAATCGACTGATAAGACACGTAAATTAAGCATATTAAACCAGCAAAAGACATGGACAGGGAAACAACAATGAGAAAAAGGTCAAGTATAGGACAATAATAACAAGTCACGCCAAATATGTAAGTACAACAATAACAGCTCAAAGTACGGGCACAAGTATACATGGGGAAACAAATATCACATCATAATGCATGTCCCTCGTCCTCACCTGCACGGAAACACTCTTCGTGCTATGAACTCACTCACAATATTACGCATGGCATCATCCTTCGTGCTTTTACTCTCAATAATATGGCACGGCATCACCCTTTGTGCTTTTAATTTCAATAATATGGCACGATATCAACCTTCGTGCTTTTCACTCTTTCCTCACATGATAATGAATGTAAACAATGGCACGGCATCACCCTTCGTGTTTTACACTCTTTCCTCACATGATAATGAATATAAACAATGGCACAACATCACCCTTCGTTCTTTACACTCTTTCATCATATGATAATGAATATAAACAATTGCACGGAATCACCCTTCGTGCTTTACACTCTTTCCTCACATGATAATGCATATGAAATGGCACGGCATACCCTTCGTGCTTTACACTCTTTCTCACCCAAACAAATGAAATCATAGCATTCAGACAAGGGAATCAACAACATAAACAATCATAGAAATCATACTGTCCCGGCAAGGGAGTCAGCAATGGAAAACAACATCATCAACAACATGAACAATAATAGAAACCATACTGTCCCGACAAGGGAGTCAACAATTGAAACAATATCATCAACAGCATAAACAATAATACAACCCACACCGTCCCGACAAGGGAGTCAACAATGGAAACAATATCATCCCGGCAAGGGAAAACAACTATAATCAATTTCACTTAAAAAATTAGCTTCACGGAATAAACTCAGCTTGAACAATGCTCAGTAATAGGCAACACCAAGTATATACCACCAACACGAATGATTATCAACTAAACCTAAGTAGCACTTAAGGGAAAATCATATAATTCACAATGTACGACTCACGAGCATGTTTGACACCAACGTATAGATATTCCAATTTCTGCTAAACAATTATAGGGCGAGATTATACTAGTTCTAGTCAAATAGGCAGTTTATGAAGGAAGATAAGGCACAACTGTAGAAAAGGTAAAGTCTTCTTTTAAGTCAATTAAGATCAAATAAGAAACAAGGAACACTAAGCAATTACTTTCTAATTTGAACAGGAAGAAATGAAACTAGCAATCAGGAATACAAATATAACAATTACAACTTCATACACAGGGAATATAAGGACCTACAAATCCTAAAAGGCCAACCTATTTGCAAATAAGCCCGAGTACGCAGTCGTCACCTCGCGTACATGGACTACAATCAATATAGAAGACTCAATCCTAAGGGGTAGTTCCCCCACACAAGGTTAGGCAAGACACTTACCTCGAAGACGACAACCCGGTACTCCAAAATGAACTTCTCGGGCGAAAAGACCTCTGGACGGCTCAAAATCAACTAAAACAACTTCAAAATACCCATAAAACGTATAAGGAACTATCCCGAATAATAAAGTTTCACCCTTTACAAAATTATAAAAATTGACCCCCGGGCCGCTCCTCGGAACCCGACAAAATATACAAAAACCGAATACCCATTCTAGTACGAGTTCAACCATACAAATTTTATCAAATTCCGATACCATTCGGTCCCTCAAATCATGATTTTTCAATTTAGAAGTTTTCTTTCAAAACCCACATCTTTCTCAACTAAAAATACTATTTAAATGATAAAATCAAGAACAAATTCATGGAATATATTTAATTCTAATGGAAGGACACTTACCCATTCGATTTGTGTGAAAAACCCTCAAAGAATTGCCAAGAACCGAGCTCTAGAAGTCAAAATATGGTAAAAATAGTGAAACCCTCTTGAAAACTTATATTCCGTCCAGGCATTTTGTGCATCGCGAACGCAGAGAAAGGGATGCGTTCGCGAAGAAGCGAAGGTGAGTCTGCCCAGTTGTTCATTGAGAACGCGACACTGTGTACGCGAGCGCGGAGAAGAGGAGCAGGGACCTACGCGAACACGTAGGAAGAGATGCGAACGCGTAGAAGAAGCTAAGGCTGCCCAGGAAATAGACCCCTTCGCGAACGCTACATGATGAGTGCGAACGCGATGAACAAGAGAGCAGGGCTTATGTGAACGCTGGAGGGGTATGTGAACGCGAAGAAGGGGAAATTGGGATGCCCAGAAAAGAGCCTTCGCGAACGCGAAGCACCTCCACCATAACTCATCGCGAACGCGTTCGAGAGGACGTGAACGCGGAGAAAGAAATCAGCTGACAGGTAACATCAGTGACAAATAGGAGAAAAATGACGCGAAGCCTATCAGAATTACACTTGGGATCCCGGGATCCCGTCTAACCACTCAAACAAGTCATATAACCTAACACGGACTCACTCGAGGTTTCAAAACACATAAAACAACACCAAAACGACGAATCAAACCAAAAATCAAACTTTTGAATTTTTAAAACTTCAAATATCAAAACTCGTGCCGAAACCTATCAAATAAACCCGGAATGGCTTGAAATGTTGCAGACAAGTCACATATAACACAAAAGACCTACAACCATTCCCGGAATTCCATTCCAATCCCGATATCAAAATTTCACCTATCGATCGATATTGCCGAAATTCTAACTTTCGCCAAAATTACCTCAAATTACTCTAAGGACCTCCAAAACCAATTCCGGATGCGCGCCTAAGTCAAAAATCATCGTACGAAGCTGTTGACATCACCCAAAACTCACCAATTTGGGGAAGATGAGGACTTCTCTCTCTAGAACCCACTCTCACTTCTCTCTATTTTGTTTTGGAACCAGTTAAAATAAAAGGGGGAAGCGGTTAAATGAAACTGGGATCGGGTATAAAAAATCAGAAAATTAAAAGACCGTGTCGAATATGTGGTCAAGAATGCGATCGCATTCCTGACATGCGGTCCGCATATTGGACCGCAGAATGGCCCTCAGGTGGGCCAAAATTTGAAAACAATCTGCCCAGGTATGCGACCACTATGCGGTCCGCATACGCGTTATGCGATCGCATAATGCGTCGCATAACACCCCTCCCCAAAACTCAAAGGCAATAATGCGACAACTATGCGATCCGCAAAACCGAAATGCGGTCGCAGATTGGACCGCATAGTTGTCCTTCAGTTGGGCAGTGATCTGCCTGTGTATGCGACCAACTATGCGGTCCGCATACACATTATGCGATCTCATAGTGCGTCGCATAACACCCAATTTCTGGGAAATTTAATTCCTTAGCTCCCGGGGTACATTTTGTTCAAATTAGGTCCGTTTTAGGAATTTCCATAGTAAAAGCAACTCGGGGACTCGTTCGGCCATTATTTTAAGCAAGAAATTTTACGGGTCTTTACACTCTTCTTGCTACCATTTATGCGGCGTTGTTTTCTTGGTAGTCCACTTCTTTATAATTGAAAATGTTATGAATACCTTATGCTGGAAGATGTCCATTATTACTCCTATTGTTTCTTCAAGAGGCTTGCAATCAAACAAGCAGCTTGCAGGTAGCTCATTCAGGCAACCTGCAAGTAGTTCATGCAGATAGCTTGCAAGCAGCTCTAGAAAACCCTTGCACTTTGCAGCAGCTTCCTGAAGCAGGTAGCTTGCGAGTAGATCATGTAGGCATCTTACAAGTAGCTCAGGCATGCAATTTACAAGCAATTCCAGAAAAGCTATGCGTAGCTTCCTGAAAAGCCTCGCAACAACTTCCTTTTTCCTGTAAATAGGGAGCCAAAATAATTTTATGTGTACATCAGCTTTGGAAGTTGAATAATATATCACTCTCATTATAGATTTCTCTGCTATTATTTACTTTACTTTATTTTATAACATGTTATCAGCAAGAGACTCTACCATCTCGAGCAAATTCTTTTGAAGTATCAAGGTACAAGCTTTCTTTTTCCTAAATAATGACAAATTTTTTTAAACTTGAATTTGTAGCCCTTGATATGTTAAGCAAAATCTACCTGTCTTGGGTGCTTGATGCTGAAATTTATCTTGTTGTGATGGGTTTGGGAAGCACCATCAAATATAAAAACCAAGCATTAAACTAAGACTGTGACAAAACAATCATATTCCCTTACGTCATTACCTTATTGAAGGGTTGAAAATAAAATATCTCACCGTTAACAATTGATCACTTATGTTGTGGAATTATTTGAAAGATAGATATGACTACCTGAAGATAGTCATTATTCTACAAGAACATTATGAATGGACTCATTTAAGCCTACAAGTTTTTAATCCATTAGTGAGTAATTATGCTATGTCTAGAATTATTTCCCAATTGAAATTATATGGAAATAATCTCACTGAATATGATATGTTGAAGTAAACTTTCTCCACCTTCTATGCCTCGAATATGCTCATGCATTAGTAATACCGAGAGATGGGGTTCAAGAAATATTCTGAATTAGTTTCACCTCTTCTTATGGCTGAACAACATTATAAGCTATTAATGAAATACCATGAGAGTCGACCTACTGGTTCTACTCCATTACCTGGAGTGAGTGAGACAAACTTCAACCATGCTAAGCGTGAAAAAAGTCGTTCCCCAATCGTGATTGTGAAACGAGCTCTAATGGTGGTTGTAATTCACCAAAGAATCGCCTTCACTATTAGCAATGGAAAAGGAAGGAACAAAAATAAGAAGCGGTGCAAATGACATAAAATGCATACTATAGATGTGGAGAAACAAGGCATTGATCACGTATCTATCGTACACCAAAGCACCTGGTTGAGCTCTATCAAGCATTCCTAAAGAAGACAGAAAATATGTTGAAGCAAATTTAATTTCTAAAGATAATATTGACTTCATGCATTTGGATGTAACTATTTTCTTGTCAAGACCCAATATCCCACCTCAAGTAAAAGACCATGATGGTACCTAGTCCCTAGGACTAGGTAAGTCTAACATATGGCGAGTTATTAACAGATTAAACCATATCACCATGAAACATAAACCAATAAACAATATACATACCTAGAAACGATCAATAGTTATACATTTTTCCAAAACAGGTAGTACGTAGTCATAAGCTCTACTAAGTTTACTAGAATATCTAATTACATTACTATTCTAGAATAAAGGTAAACAGTAGTAAAGAAAGACAACAGAAGGTGACTCTGAGGCATGCAAGCGGAATGACAGGTATACCTTGAAGTCTCATCAGTAACTCAAACAACTATCTAATTCCCTACACGCTCCCAAGTACATGGATCATCACAAAAGTTTACAGAAGCGTAGTATAAGTCAGTGTTTTGAAAGGCGGGGGTGTAAGGCGGGGCATTTTACATATGCCTCAGCGAGGCGTAAGCCTCGAGGCACGGGGCGTAAGCCCCTTAGGTATTTGATTTTTAATATTTTATAAAATAATTTAATTATAGTAAATATTTATAAGCAAGTAGGATTACATAAATATTGAAGAAAACTGGGCCTATCGCAAAAGCGACGAATGAGCTCGCAAAGGCGAACTGGAATCGCCTAGCCACAGTCGCAAATACGACTAAGGCTTCACAAAATCGATGTCGCAAATGCATAAATGGCCAACATACCCAGACCTCGCAAATGTGGTGCCCTCCTCTCAAATGCGAGGTCCGCAAATGTGAATAGTGTCTCGCATTTGCGAGACCCGAGGCATCGACAAAGATCTAGCAGAACTGAAACTACCCGAAACACTGCGAAATGCGTCCGAAACTCACCCGAACCCTCGAGGCTCCACGCCATATATCCATACAAGTACATACACATTATAAAAACTCTCTCCGCAATAAAAACACCAAGGTAAAGTCCGGAACCACGAACCGGACACCAAGACACATGAAAATGACAATGAAACTCAAGAATTTCGAGAAACATAACCACACGTCTGATTCCTATCAAATCAACTCGGAAATGACACCAGCTTTTGCATAATAGTCACAATTGACAAAACTGAACTATTCCAAGTCCCAAAAAAAATCGGAACCCGTTAGACATAAAGTCAAACAATGGTGAAACTTAAGAAAATTCTAAACATTCAAATTGCCAACTTTCGCCAAAAAGTATCAAATCAACATAGGAACCTCCGTATCCAATTCTGGCCATATGCCTAAGTTAAAAATCACCATCCGGACCTAACGAAACCATTAAAACTCTGATTCGAAAACAACTGTGCAAAAGTCAAACTTAGTCAACTCTTCCAACTCAAAGCTTCTAAAATGGGAAACATTCATCCAAATCAATCTTGAACCACTCGAGAACCAAAACCGAAAATACACGCAAGTCACAACACATAATATGAAGCCTCCCAAGATCCCAAACCACCGAACGGAACGTTAATGCTCAAAATGGCTAGTAGGGTCGTTACACTCTCCTCCTCTTAAAGAAACGTTCGTTCCCAAATGTGCCAAGAGTCGCTCCAAAGCCATCAAATCACTATATAAACTCACCATACACATACACATGGGTGATCTCACGTTACCCCAATCCACATAAGCATGAAAACACCATCTCGACTGAAGATTATTCCTTTCACCCATACCACTTAGCCTTAGAACCTAATTTCAAACTTCCAAGCATCCCCCAAAGTCATGATTCTCACATAAACAAGTTGTATCAACCTCAACCAGCTGCAAAAACTCATGCATACGTCCATAAGGTATAACCACACAACGTAACGCATCATCCATATGCCCATAGCAACAACTATGACCACTAACTGCCCATTACCAAACTTAGTACCGGTGAATAGCCTCATAACAACTAGAACCTTGTTCCAAACCTTCACACACTAATAATGATATAAGAAACATGTGAAACTCATAACTACTCACCCGAACGACAAGCCACACCAAACGCCACCTTGGCATATACATCGCAATCCGAACCCAACAAGCATAACTCGAACATGAAAAAATATGGAAAGCGAAACAAATGAGAGAACCATCAAGAAAGTCCAACATGTACAACTCTCCATCGGTACCATACTATGAATCCATCCCACAAGGAAAAAGCAAAACACACGTAACATCCATAACAAATCTCATCCTAACTTAACTCCACCACGGCTTGTATCCCAGCCCAAATATACTGATCCACACAAAAACACGATGATCCCATCCTCAACTCGGATTCACAAGTATGATAAACATCCCATCAACCAAACACCTTTCACTAACTCACTCCCGTAGAACAAAACCACAACACTTAAAAAACTTCCCATACCCGTAGTGCACCCCAAATCATAAGTCATTGCCAAACCATCCAGAAATCACATCAAAACCTATCGTATTAAGTACAATAAAGTCTACCCTAGTATTATAACCCTCAATAGTGAACAAACCAGAACGATATACACGGTCTACCACAGTATAATTCCCCAACGGTTGCAGACACATAAACAGAGTACAAAAATCAAGAAATATATCCATATATGATGTAAGGTAAGATGACTCTTACTAATAAATATGACCAGACCAAAATAAAACCGATGCATCTCTATAACAAATCAGAACCATACTTGTAGTGACATCATCTAGTGCAGCGACCTCAGCCCTACCAGGGAAATAATAACAACGGGCCGATCCTTTAGGAAGCCAACAACTATTAAACATAAACCATATATTTCTATATAAAGCCAACAATCTCAAAATGATGTAATATCCCAAAACTGGTAGTATAGTTCACTAGAAACTCTAAGCTAGCGTTTGGCCATAAATTGCCAAATTTCTTTTGAAAAATATTATTTGGGTGAAGTTTTGTTGAAGATTATAATGTGTTTGGACATACGGTTTCAAAACATATTTCCCAACTTTATTTTGGAAAAACATGTATAAAATTCCCAAGTTTTGGGAATTTGGCCAAAAATCAGCAATTGGGGTAATTTTGGGATTTTGCCAAAATGTGGGCAAAATTTATGGCCAAACATGAGTTTGCCAAATAAATCCCAAATTTATTTTGGCAAACCTTATGGCCAAACGGGTCCTAAGTACAACTGTGGTAAGATAGAAATAAACTGTACAACCGTTCGACCGCCCCCAAAAAGAGCTTCCTCCGCCGCCTACAACCGTACGGCCGCCCCCCAACCACCGCCTCCAGCGGTGGTCCTTACACCCAATGACTTGCACCATTCTCTTGTTATTCTCACGCTCTATTCCTATCAAAATCCTAAATCTCCAAAGTCCTCATCAATCTCCCTTAATCTAGCTTTGACGGAAACCTTAGCCCTTATTTCTTTTGAAATTGGTTACCTTCTAGCCATCCCCATCCCATAATACACACATTTGGATATATCTCTTGCATAGCTACTGATTATGTCAGTTTCGATTCCAAACTCCGACCACTTTATTCCGGCAAGCTCGCTGATGACCACCTGTCCGCAAAGGGTCTGTTTTTAGCCTTTTTCTGACTCAGACGATCGTTTCTTTTTAGCACGCCGTTAAAATCCTATGGGTCCAGCGTGTGATAAAAAGAAACATCCGTTTCGAGGTTGGACAACCACCATCCGACATCCTCGCATCCTCTAGTGGCTCGAATCAGTTTCAAGCGCGCTTGCTGGGTATAACCTTTATCACCTCACTAATTTCTGATTTTGTTTTGGTGATACGTTTAGTTTGCAACTTTTATTTCTATTTTGATCAATAATTCTTATTAGAGTTTCAAGTTAGTTATTGATTAGTTATCTTTGTTTATCATTAGTTGTTAACATTAGTAGAATCGTTCACTTAGTTAGTCATTTTGTTTAGTTGTTGCTAATCTTTGTCGGATAATTTACCGATGCTCATCCAAATTCTATTTTGTTCACTATTAGTTTGCATAAAATCACATTGCTTTAATCCAGTTTGTTTGGATGCTCAATCTGGTTACAATCAAAGTCTTGTCCTTGCTTTGTCTATTTTATGATTGGATTAGATTTGAGTATTTGAGTTTTGTGGATAAAAGCTGATGTTGATCATAATAGGGTACAAGTTGGTAGTTGTTACTATTTGAAGCATGATACAAAAATAACTACTTTATTTTGTGTCTAAACTTGGTGAAAAATGACTGTCCTTTCTCCTATTTGGATAGTCTTTTTGACAGTATTTGGTGAGAAAAGTAAGTCTTTTGGACAGCTTTTTGGTGAACCAAAATCTATCAAAAGGTGCTTGCTTTTCCTACTTAAAGGGGTCTCCTATAACATTCTTTTACACACTGTATCTTACATTGAGAGATTATCTCTTACACTCTAAAAAAGACATATATCTTTGAGAAAATCCAACAGCTTAATATAGATAGCAAGCTGAAATTTCAGATCTTTGTGAGTATTATTTGAGTGCAAAAACTCGGACAAAAAAAGAAGAAGAAACATCCATTAAGCAATGTGCGAAGTTGATAGCTACTAGTTTCAAGCATCTTTATTGAGTTTTCTGGGTTGTCTTGACACTTGAGTTGCTGCTGTTTCTACTGCATTTGCTGCTAAATTTATGTTGCTGCACTGCTGTATTTTTTGTAATTCTGCAACACGAGGTAACCTTTACCCCTTTGTAATGTTAAATTTATTTTTATATGAACAGAATAAAGAAGACTCAATTACTTAAAATCATTTCAGTTGCTTTCTGCTTCTTATCAATCTCCTGGCTATTAAAAGTAAATGCTAGAGTTTTGAATTCTTTTACATTTGGTTGTAGGTTGGCAATGAAGTAGATTAGTTTCATGTATCTAGTCGAATATCACTCGAATGTTTGACCTATTCTTATTAAATTAAACATAATGTGTTTCCTTCTTTGCCTTTCTTCAGTTCAAGAAAACGAGCATTTCAAGGTGAAACAAGATCATGTGCTTGTTAAGGGCTTTAATTTTATTGTTGTTTTGACAAGTTGGTGTTGATGTTCTAAAGATATACGAAGCAGGTTCTGGGTCTCCATTCAAGTTAAATCTAGTTCTTTTTTTTAAAATAATATTCTCTTTCACGATTTAGTTCTGTTTGAAAATCGTTTTATTAGTTAAAATTGTTTGGTTCATAGTCTTGTTTGGATATGCATTATAATTTTTTTTTAATGTGAAATGCTTAACTTCTTGATAATTGAATAACACTTTCTACCACCTTTTAAGCTATCCTTTTATTGTTTGGTGTTGTTTTATTTTTATATTAGTTTGGATACTTCATTTTCTAGTTTTGAAATTAATCTTGGGCAGACGTAAGTCGACCCAATCTCTTTAAAGTGCCATGTTTCCTCCAATAATAACAAAATTATTATTTTTTGTTTAACTAATTCCAAATAATTTAATCACCTTTAGTAACTAATTTAAAATAAGTGGTGCATAACAATATACATACATACATACACACATACATATATATATATATATATATATATATATATATATATATATATATATATATATATATATATATATATATATATATATATATATATATATATATATATATATATATATATATATATATATATATATATATATATATATATATATATATATATATATATATATATATATATATATATATATATATATATATATATATATATATATATATATATATATATATATATATATATATATATATATATATATATATATATATATATATATATATATATTTCCAACTAGTAGTATTTTTTCCCCCCATTTGTTGGTCTTTGCTTCTTTGCTTTTTTGGCAGTGTGTGTATATACATGTGATAGTTGTAATTTAGGCAATTCTAGTAGGCCTATTTTACTATGAACCAATAAGGCATCACATAAGTAAATAAGGTGGCTCAATTCCTTGAAAAGCCAATAAGCAAGAAATGGCTCAAACTTTCAAGTGCTTATTCTTTTTACCAACTCGTACAACAATAAGATTTTCTTAATAATTAAAATAACTTAATAACTTCATCACTCATAATTTTATTTCTTAATAATATTTAAGCCATAGGCAATTCTTAGGCGCGTTTTAAGTTCACGGAATCTCTTGCATAGCGTGATGTTTAACATTAAATAAATTAATTCAACAATGTCATACCATACTCGTTAGATTATTGTTAACATTCAATTTAATTAATCTTTTGCTAAAATCGTGGATTCGCTTGCGTAGCGCGGTAATTGATATTTAATTAATTGCTTTAAATGTAATAACCTTTTCAGAAGTAATAATATACTGATAATCCCTGTCAGGATCGCGAATTCGCTTGCGTAGCGCGGTTATGAAAAAAATCAATAAACTGCGTCTCGATCACGCATTCGCTTTGTAACGACCCGACCGGTCGTTTTGGGCTCTAGCGCGTCATTCAGCGGTTGGAAGTCATGAAAAGCTTTATTTCAGGTATTAAGATTTGTGCGTATGGTCGGAGTTGAAATTCGGGAAGTTCGGAGTTGAATTGAAAGGAAAATTCTTATTTCGGAAGCCTTAAGTTGAAGAAATTGAGTAAGATTAGAATTCCGAGTAAACGACCTCGGAGTTGGGATCCGAAGGTTCCAACAGGTTCGTATGATGATTTCGGACTTGGGCGTATGTCTGGATCGGGTTTAGGATGACCCCGAAGTGTTTCGGCGTATCTTATGGAAGATAGCATTTTGAAAGGATTTCATAAATTTAGGTTGTAAGTCATCTCAGTGTTATAAATGTCCGTTCGGGGTTTCGAGTCTGGGAATAGCTTCGTATGGTAATTCTGGAGTTGGGAGCGCGATCGGAAGTGAATTCGGATGTCCGTAGGTTATTTTGAAGCTATTTGGCTAAAGATAGAAATTTGAAGGTTTTTGAGAAATTCGACCGGAAGTGGAAATTTTGATACTGGGGTCGGAATGCGATTCCGGAAGTTGGAGCTGGTCCGTAATGTCGAATATGACTTGTGTGAAATATTTGGGATCAATCGGAAGTGATTTGATAAGTTTCGGCATCAGATGTGAAAGTTTGAAATTTCAAAGTTCATAAAGTTGAATTTTAGTGCGATTCGTGATTTCAGCATTGTTTGATGTGATTTGAAGCTTCGAGCAAGTTCTTGGGATGTTTTGGGACTTATTCGTGTGATTGGACGGGGTCCCTGGGGCCTCGGGTGGATTCCGGGTGGTTAACGGATCAAAATTTAGGTTGCAGAGGAGCTGAAGCTGCTGGTGTCTGGTGCGACCGCACCTGCGAGGATTTGGCTGCAGGTGCCGAGTCGCAGGAGCGACCTTGGTGCCGCAGGAGCGAAGGTGGTTGGGCTAGGCTAGGACCGCAGGTGCGAGGAAATTTCCTGAATCGCAGGTGGGAGTTTTGACTGGAGTCGAGGAAGTGGCAGGTGCGAGAGTCTTGGCGCACATGCGAAAGCGCAGGTGCGAGAGGTGGACCGCATGTGCGGATATTGGGCCTGGGCAGATTGTTTTTAAACCAAGGAGGTTTCATTTCTTCTCCAAAATTCACTTGGTGTGGGCGATTTTGAGGAGCTTCAAGAGGGGATTTTCATCAAGCATCAAGAGGTAAGATATTTCTACTTACTTCCAAGTTAAATACAAGATTATTACATGGATTCAACATGAAAATTTGTGGGAAAATTTGGGAATTTTGAAGAAAACCTAGAATTTGTATTTTTGGATTTTTTTAGAGTTTGAGCATGAAATTAGGAGTAAATTGTATATTTGAGCTATTAAGGCTATAGGTAGAGTTTATCTTCGAGAAATTTCGAAATCCGGGCACGTGAGCCCAAGGGCATTTTGGTCAATTCACTGAGAGAAGTTGGAAAATTATATAATCTGAATTTTTAGCAAACAGTTGGGTATATTTTCATTGGTTAATCATCGTTTGGGTAGCTTTGGAGCGTTGCGCATCGATTGGGGTCGTCGGGAAGACTTGGAGGCCGTTTATGGAATTTCGGAGCGAGGTAACTCTCCTTTCTAACCTTGTGAGGGGGAATTGTCCCCCTAGGTGGATTAAATGAATACATGATATTATTTGCTGGGGGCTACGTACTTACGAGGTGACGGGAGTACCTATGCGTAGCTACTGTTATGCCATGTCCGGGTAGTCTAGGGCCCGCTAGCATGCCTTACGCGTTGTTCATGTGATTCTATCCTAACATTTGACCGATAATGATATCTATTTCCCTAAAAGAAGTTAGTATATACCCTACTAAATTATTTGGAAAGAGGATTGAATTCCATGTGGATTATTGTGATTCTGGCAAGGTTATTTTACTGAATAATGTTAAACTTGGCTAATGAATTTCCAGGAAATATTCTAAATACTATCTTCATGTTTAATTAAGGAAAATTTTATCACTTCTATGAGAAACTGTCTTCTTGGATAAAAATATGGATTCCTTTATGTGAATACGCATACGTATGAGCACCTGAGTCGCAGGTATGATTCGCGAGCAGGCTAGCCGTATTATTATTATTATGTTGACCGCGTCGCATGATCGATTCGCGAGTGGAGAAAAATAGATGCATCTATGGTTCGGGCCGTTCGGCAGTGCACATTTTATTATTGTTTGGTCCGCGCCGTTCGACCCTCGACATATTTGTTGCGCATGATAAATGCTACGTATTTTCTTGTGATTCATACTTGTTTATTGGTGTGAATATATTTTGAGTTGTCAGCTTAAAAGAAGGAGAATTTATGTGGAAATAATTGTGGATCAAATTGATATTTCTAATCTCAGATTATTTGATTAATTGATTATGATTCTCATGTTTAGCTTCACACTTAGATTATGCTAGACTGACCTATAGCAAGTGTCAAATTCGACCACTTGTCACTACCTCTTTGAGGTTAGGCGGGATACTTACTGGGTACACGTTATTTTCATACTCATACTACACTTCTGTGCATTTTGTTGCACAGGTGCCCTCTTGGGATGTGATTGACATGGAGACTTTGACGTGCTGCATTATCTGGTGGCGTTCCGCAGCTGACAGAGTTTCTCTCTATATATTGTATTTTTATTTTAAAATTTCTTGTCCAATTTGTATTTCGGGCAAGTTTTGTAGTATTTGTATAAAATTCTTAGGAAAGTTGTTCATGTACTTGTGTCACCGGGGTCTGGGGATGTGTTGAGATTATTTTATTGAATAAAATTTATTCTCTGGCGTACTTAATTTACAAGAATTTATTAAATAAACTATGAAATGCAAGAAAAGGGTACGATTTCAAAAGTGTTAAGCAGGAAAAGTATATCAACAAATTAGGGGTTGGCTTGCCCGACAGTGGTGTCCGGCGCCATAATGACCTATGGATTTTGGGGCGTGAAAACATGGTATCAGAGCTCTAGGTTCCCTTAGGTTTCACGAGTCATGAGCAAGTCTAGTAGAGTCTTGCAGATCGGTACGGAGATGTCTGTACTTATCTTCGAGAGGCTACATGGCTGTAGGAGTACTTTCGTTCTTGATTCCTCATCGTGCGATTGGATTTCTTTAAGGCTTATGCCTATGCTTCTTCCTACTCAATCTTACGCGTCGCGAAGCGCTTTTTATGAATCGAGGGTTTGAGGAATTTTAATAATACTAAGGATGTGGTGCGGGATGTTTCTCCCGACGTAGTTGATTGGGGCTATCATCGTTGCCCTGTGGAAGAATATTATGTCATTTCAGCTCAGTAGTTGTGTTTCGGCGAGCCTTGAGGCTATGCTCAGGTGGTTATGAAACTTACGATTTGTTATCACGCGATGTCGATATGGTGGTAGAATGCTTGCCCATGTGTTGGGGTGATGAATGACTTGAAGGGAGGTCTTCTCAGAGTGTGGTTTATAGATTTCAATATTTTAGTTCCAGCAGAGGAAAGGCACTTGGACTATGAATGGTCCGGTTCGGATTGATAAAGTAGTAATCTTGGTGCTATCGAGCAAGGTGGAGTATTCACCTGTGTTGTGGTATCGTTGTTTGATCAAATAGGATTTGTTAAGTTCGTCGGTGTTATAGTTCTTCCGTTGCATTGGGTTGAAGTGTTGTGAATTAGTGTTGAAGAAGCGACCGTCGGAGGTCGTGGGGTGCTGTGGTTCAGTATTGAATAAGCACTTTTAATGAAGGTGACTCGAGGAAGATGATCTTCGTAAAGATTTAAAGTTGTGGGGATCTACCGGTTTAAGTGCTACGGAGAATGGTATTGAATTGAGGCAGCAAATGGGCACCATTCGACGGAGGAAGATAAGTGAGAAGTGCTGGGCGGTGGTGCCAATTGTAAAAGATCAGGTGTAAGGAGAGGAAGTCAGGTAGCGCTTGAGGGAATAAGTTGGGCCAAGTGGGAAAGCAACAGCATAGTGGTGAATCAGAAGATGTGGTAGGGAATTTAGTAGGTGTCCAGGTGGAGTGGACGGATTGGTAAGGTCGATAAATGGGTACATGCTTAGAATGGGGGTCTTGGTATTGTAGAAAGAGTGAAACATAGCGTAATGGTAGGTGTCAGTTAGCTAGTTTCCTCGGGTGGGTGTCTTTTGTGAGTAGGTTAGCGGTTGTAGGGTTGGTAAGTTCTGTGCGGAGTCCTAGTGGCTAGTCGGTAGGAGGTAGAATATGTGAATGGTGTTAGAAAATTCAAATATTTAAGGAGGGCTAACAGGAGAAATCGGAAGAATTGGATGGATTGGTGGAACAAGGTCATGTTGTCAAAGGAGAAAGGATCTCAGCAGGGTCTAGAGAGGTGCAAGGAGTAGCTTCGGGCTAAGTGGGGGAGTCCCACCACCTGCAGTTGGGTTGTGGGGTTGTGTCCTCATGAGGATGCGGATTGTTGGCACATTGGCAAGTTGGTACAGCTTAGGGAAAGGAGTAAAACAGTGATTGTGCGTGAGATTTGATGAAAATATGCAGGGATGGTCTTGTTGGGCTAGGGTTAGGCTCTGAAATATTCAGAATTTATGTTTAAGGTATAAGCAAGTTGTAAGGGTAGTGACTTAGTCACGTGCTTCATTAAAAAGGGGTGTTCATGTGCTCAAAGAGCCTTGGGGTTGATTATATTCGGGGCCAGTCGGAGTGGGTGACTCTTGATAGCGGTCCTAATGAAATTCGAAGGTTAAGAATGTGATGTTTAAGGGTTCAGGCAGCTGTATGATTAAGAATCGAGCTTTTGCAGTATAATCTTGGAGAAAAGTAAATTGGTTGGAGTGTTTTGTGTTATTTTCAACATGCAGGATAGTGATGGAGGAGTGAGGGAAATAAGCTTCGGGTTGTAGAGAGATTATCAGAAGAGTATGAGACGGGTTGCGGGGTTTAGGCAGCATGGTCTCGTGAATTAATGTCACTCGGATGAGTGAGGGTTGAGTTTGTCATAATTTGAAGAAAGTCACTTATCTCTGAGGCAATTAAAGATGATTAAAAGGAGACAGATCGATTAGCCATGTTTGAAATGGCGCAGGTACGACAGTGATCAATTTCTTCAGTGTGATTGAGTATGTGTACCGTTGTGCAGATGCGTGTGGGTCATGTCGGCCGTCGTAATGAATTTCATCTGGGAGCATTCAAGTGCTATGGCCTGTCAGGTATAGGCAGATTTCTGAAAGGTTTGTGGTGGTTCAGATTACTACTTAAGGATTTGCATGCATTGTGATTGTGAGAATTCGCTTGTGTGTTGTTATGGTTCTCATGAATTGAGGTAAGTACAAGGTTTCTCTATGATGAAGTGTTCACCTTATTAGTGGTTCAGGAGTTATGATGGAATTCCTACGCTGTTCTATGTTGGCACGTCGGGTGCAGTAAGTTGTATGTAACTGGAAGTAAGAATCGAGATCGCGGTTCGGTGATAATAAGGATGTCACGAGCTCGTAGGAGCAAGATCAGGGGATTTGAATGTTTGGAATAAGCTCACGTTGTCTTCAGTATCGTCTGAGATCGGTGATTGATGAAAGAGGCTTTGCATCATGGTTACGGGTCCTTAGATTGTTTTAATGTCTTAGGATGGTCGGTGGTATGGATGTGCATGCTTGTTACCTTGTGTGGAAGGCCGTGGGAGTATGACCGCGGGAAGATTGGATAAGTGTGACATGTAGTCACCTGATTGGTTCAAGAATTAGACCAAGTGTAAAGGAGCGTAATATTGCTTAATTGAGAATTTAAGCCTGGGAGGGGTTCAGTTCAGTTGATTGTGTTTGTAGGGTGTTGTCCCGGCTATGGGGGTTGTTCTTGTGTGTTATGAGAAAAGAAAGTGGGTTGCTATGGACCTAGGTCAAGCTATTGGACTAGTTCAGTGCCAACGGAGTTGACTTGAAGTGTGTGAATGGATTAAAATAAGATCATGGGCTTCATGGGAGTTAGATGTGTTCAATTCAGTACAACGCTCCTTGAGAAGGGATATTGGAATATCAGATATTGTTCCGCCTTCGTCAATTTATGTATATTATCTATGATTGTGCTGTGTGAGTTGTGAAACGGCTTGATAATTTCTTATGTGTTGTGATTTTCGCGTAGTGATGAGGTTATATGAGTAGGATGGCTCTTGAGATTAAGAGTATATATCGCACCCCAATTGTGCTCGAGTTTTGTAGCATATGGCTCTATCAGTCTCCCCAGAATGGTGTCATGCACTTAGCGTGCTTGTGACCGGTATTTAGTAATTGGTAATAGTGAGTAAATCCAGCTCCGTGTATATCTCCTTATGTGAATTTTGTGATGGGACCGGGTGGCACTTGGCCACGGGTATGTTATTCGGATCGGGTTGCACGCCGAAACAGTGTGATGATGAGTATGGTTCCCTATATTTATTTCCCTTATGCTAAACTTCCTGTATTCTGAGGAAAATTCATATTAGTTGCGTGAGTCAAGTAGTTCCTTCCTGAGTCATTTCTTTATGTATCATGTTTGAATTGTGGCCTATTGGCGTATTGTAGCATCGTGTGTGATGGTTGGTCGTATCTGGGGTGATTGGTTGTTTGAAAAGTTCATACTGGGTGAGACGAGATTATTGGAACAGGGGTCAGGTGCGATGGGACTATGTGAAGTGTATTACAGGTCAAATACCAACATTTGGTTCTTAACGAGACAATGATTTAAGTCAAGAGAAAGGATTTCAATGTATGGTTAACTCTGCAGTTGGTTAAGAATTTCTACGCATTTCCTCTGTTGTGGTGGAATCGTCAGCATCGTGGCAAGATATATATATATATCATAAGGTGCATTGGGAGCATCAGAATCGTAGAATTTTGGCTATTAAGGTTCAGGGAGCGTCATTGTGGTCAAATGACGGAGTATGCAGTGTATGGTGCCGACTTAGCAAAGATACGCAGTTGGGTTCTGGTGCCTCGTGTGGTAGTTGGTACGGTGTTCATATATTAGAAACATGCATGGCAGAGGATTTCAAGAGTTGAGACTAAGTTCAGAGCTTATTGTATGTGTAAAGGAGGATATCTTCAGGTTTCATCGAGCAAATGTGCTCAGTGGGGTTGTAGTAGCACGGGCAGGTGCACAAGGTGTTAAACAATGATTTTGCATAAATCCCGAGCAGCTCTTGGCACGTTCGAGGACGTACGTCTGTTAAAGTGGGGGAGAATGTAACGACCCGACCGGTCGTTTTGGGATCTAGTGCGTCGTTCAGCGGTTGGAAGTCATGAATAGCTTCATTTCAGGTATTAAGACTTGTGCGTATGGTCGGAGTTGAAATTCGGGAAGTTCGGAGTTGAATTGAAAGGAAAATTCTTATTTCGGAAGCCTTAAGTTGAAGAAATTGAGTAAGATTGGAATTCTGAGTAAACGACCTCGGAATCGGGATCCGAAGGTTCCAGCAGGTTCGTATGATGATTTCGGACATGGGCGTATGTCCGGATCGGGTTTTGGATGACCCGGGAGTGATTCGGCGCATCTTATGGAAGATATCATTTTGGAAGGATTTCATAAATTTAGGTTGTAAGGAATCTCAGTGTTATAGATGTCCGTTCGGGGTTCTGAGTCTGGGAATAGCTTCGTATGGTAATTCTGGAGTTGGGAGCGCGATCGGAAGTGAATTCGGATGTCCGTTGGTTATTTTGAAGCTATTTGGCTAAAGATAGAAATTTGAAAGTTTTTGAGAAATTCGACCGGAAGTGGAAATTTTGATACCGGGGTCAGAATGCGATCTGAAAGTTGGAGTGGGTCTGTAATGTCGAATATGACTTGTGTGCAAAATTTGGGATCAATCGGACGTGGTTTGATAAGTTTCGGCATCAGATGTGAAAGTTTGAAATTTCAAAGTTCATAAAGTTGAATTTTAGTGTGATTCGTGATTTCGGCGTTGTTTGATGTGATTTGAAGCTTCGAGCAAGTTCGTGGGATGTTATGGGACTGATTCGTGTGATTGGACGGGGTCCCGGGGGCCTCGGGTGGTTAACGAATCAAAATTTAGGTTGAAGAGGAGCTGAAGCTGCTGGTGTTTGGTGCGACCGCACCTGCGAGGATTTGGCCGCAGGTGCGAAGTCGCAGGAGCGACCTTGGTGCCACAGGGGGGAAGGTGGTTGGGCTAGGCTGGGACCGCAGGTGCGAGGAAATTTCCTGAATCGCAGGTGCAAGTTTTGACTTGAGTCAAGGAAGTCACAGGTGCGAGAGTCTGGGCGCACCTGCGGAAGCGCAGGTGCGAGAGGAGGACCGCAGGTGCAGATATCGGGCCTGGGCAGATTGTTTTTAAACCGAGGATTTTTCATTTCTTCTCCAAAATTCACTTGGTGTGGGCGATTTTGAAGAGCTTCAAGAGGGGATTTTCATCAAGCATCAAGAGGTAAGATATTTCTACTTACTTCCAAGTTAAATACAAGATTATTACATGGATTTAACATGAAAATTTGTGGGAAAATTTCGGAATTTTGAAGAAAACCTAGAATTTGTATTTTCGGATTTTTACTACGAATTTGAGCATGAATTAGGAGTAAATTATATATTTGAGCTAGTAAGGCTATGGGTAGAGTTTATCTTCGAGAAATTTCAGAATCCGGGCACGCGGGCCCAAGGGCATTTTGGTCAATTCAGTGAGCGAAGTTGGAAAATTATATAATCTGAATTTTTAGCAAACAATTGGGTATATTTTCATTGGTGTATCATCGTTTGGGTTGCTTTGGAGCGTTACGCATTGATTGGAGTCGTCGGGAAGACTTGGAGGCCGTTTATGGAATTTCGGAGCTAGGTAAGTCTCCTTTCTAACCTTGAGAGGGGGAATTGTCCCCCTAGGTGAATTAAATGAATACATGATATTATTTGTGGGGGGATACGTACGTACGAGGTGACGGGAGTCCGTGCGTAGCTACTTTTATGCCATGTCCGGGTAGTCTAGGACCCGCTAGCATGCCTTACATGTTGTTCATGTGATTCTATCCTAACATTTGACTGATAATGATATTAAATTGGTAATCTATTTCCCTAAAAGAGGTTAGAATATACCCTACAAAATTATTTGGAAGAAAGGGCCACAAAATTGGTCACTATTTTCTAGAAGTGCAAAACAAAGGATGTGAGGCGTACATGACATTGACAAAGTCAAAAATCAAACCGTGATTTCCTCTGATAAGCCGAACAAGTTGTTTCAAAGAAATCATAAACGTCGCAAAGCAAGACTTGCATCAAGGACAAAGCTGATAGTACCACAGACACAAACTGATATCGGGTGCAAGATAATCAAGTTTGATTATTGGAGGAATAAACCGCTAAAGCAAAGGCTTTCTTTGTCGACAAGGTGCAGCAACACCTTAGACATGCGAGTACGAAAAATTCAGGGGTGA
Organism: Nicotiana undulata; assembly: GCA_005239495.1. NCBI lineage: Eukaryota > Viridiplantae > Streptophyta > Magnoliopsida > Solanales > Solanaceae > Nicotiana > Nicotiana undulata. Next base: position 72,310 of record ML248478.1, on the reverse strand, counting down.
CATTAGAAAGCCAAAGTTTCCAAAACACTGTACGGAACGTTCAAGCCTTTTGGTACCATTACTGGAAAATCGTTTCTCAAACAACGAGGTGGATGCAGATTCAATCTGCTCAGGGCATTCAAGGCCACACACCGACCACCACTATTAAACTTACAAATCTTTCTTTGTTTGAAGTAGGAAACAAAGCAGCATAGAAGTGAAGTTCTCATAGTACGAATGTCACTAAAGGTAAGTTCTTCAAAGTCTCTGCTTTTTCTTTCTAGGCATGCCCATAATTACATCATCAGCCACTTCATTTTCCAGCATAAGGTACACCAGTCCTTAGCTGAGATTCCATTTTGATAAGGGGAACACCACTACCTAGTCTCATGTTCAGTATAGGGTGCACCAATCCCTAGCTGTATTTTCCAATATAAGGTATAACAATATTTAGTGAGGTTACATTTTCATACAAGGTATCCTATCCCATAGTTACTTTTTCTCTAAGTGATACAAGGCGCCAACCCTTGGTTACATCCTCTCAGCGATACGGGGTGCCACCCCTGGTCATATTATATCTCAGTAACATAGGGTGTAAACCCCTGGTTATATTCTTTCTCTGTGATACAGGGCGCCAACCCCTGGTTACATTCTTTCTCTAGGATATAGGGCGCCGACCCCTGGTTACATTCCCTCCAAGTCCTTCAAACTCACTCGTAGGAGATGCCCTTCCTAGTTTGAGTCATTCCAATAGGAGACACACTTCTTAACCGGAACCATTAATCCTAGGAGACGCACTTCCTAGTACAATCCCTTCAGCCTCACTCGTAGGAGACACACTTCCTAGTTTGAGTCATTCTATTAGGAGACACACTTTTTAATATGAACCATCCAATCCTAGGAGACGCACTTCCTAGTCCAAAAATTTCAACCTCATTCGTAGGAGATGCACTTCCTAGTTTGAGTCATTCCAATAGGAGACGCACTTCCTAATGAACCATTAATCCTAGGAGACACACTTCCTAGTCCGTACCCTTCAACCTCATTTGTTGGAGACTTATTTCCTAGTTTGAGCCATTCTAATAGGAGACACAATTCCTAATATGAACTATTAATCCTAGGAGACGCACTTCCTAGTCCAATCCTTTCAACCTCATTCGTAGGAGATGCACTTCCTAGTTTGAGTCATTCCAATAGGGGACACACTTCCTAACCGGAACCATTAATCCTAGGAGACGCACTTCCTAGTCCAATCCTTTCAAACTCACTCGTAGGAGACACACTTCCTTGTTTGAGATATTCTAATAGGAGACACACATCCTAATCACAACCATCAAATCCTAGGAGACGCAGTTCCTAGTCCAAACCTTTCAACCTCATTCGTAGGAGATGCACTTCATAGTTTGAGTCATTCCAATAGGAGACACACTTCCTAACCGGAACCATTAATCCTAGGAGACACACTTCCTAGTCCAATCCTCTCAACCTCATTCGTAGGAGATGCAATTCCTAGTTTGAGTCATTCCAATAGGAGACACACTTCCTAACCGGAACCATTAATCCTAGGAGACACACTTCCTAGTCCAATCCTCTCAACCTCATTCGTAGGAGATGCAATTCCTAGTTTGAGTCATTCCAATAGGAGACACACTTCCTAACCGGAACCATTAATCCTAGGAGATGCACTTCCTAGTCCAATCCATACAACATCACTCGTAGGAGATGCACTTCCTAGTTTGAGCCATTCCTATAGGAGACACACTTCCTAACAGGAACCATTAATCCTAGGAGACGCACTTCCTAGTCCAATCCTTTCAACCTAACTCGTAGGAGACACACTTCCTAGTTTAAGATATTCTAATAGGAGAGGCACTTCCTAATCGGAACATTAATCCTTGGAGACGCACTTCCTAGTCCAATCCTTTCAACCTCACTCGTAGGAGACGCACTTCCGAGTTTGAGTCATTCCAATAGGATATGTACTTCCTACTCTGAACCAACAATCCTAGGAGATGCACGTCCTAGTCCAAGACTTTCAACCTCATTCGTAGGAGATGCACTTCCTAGTTTGAGTCAACCCTGTTCATTCTAATAGGAGACGCACTTCCTAAGATGAATCATTCATCCTAGGAGACGCAATTCCTAGTTCGAGTCCTTGAATCTCGCAATCATTCCAATGCTATCCATGGGAGATGCACCTCGTAGTCTATGATTTATAAGTTCGACTTCTAAGAGAAGCACACTCGATTCGGAGTATTCTATACTATTTTTGCATCTTTCAAATAAAACAAGCTGATACAAAGCTTTACCCAATAACTCACAAAATATTCTCAGCACCAAACTAGGGCAGAAAATTTTGTTCGTTTTGTTCATCTTTGATGGATTTGCAGGCCCCGCCATAGAGCACAGGTCGTGACGATCAATTCTTGCAGTTTCAGTTGTCATCATAAGGAAGAAGTCTTTCGATCACAGGATAGTTGGAGTTAACTTTGACGATGTGTCAGCAACCTAGCTTCTCAAGATTCATCTTCTCAATTTCGGACCAGGAAAGCAAACAACTAAGATTGAGTCATATCTTTAGTCAAAGAGCATCAAGATCCAAATCTAAAGTCAACAAAAGCGAGCAAGTCAAGAATCAAGATTTGACTCCAAAAGACACATAGATAAGATTTTTTTAACTCTGAGTTTGCAAACATATGTTGTTCTCTTCTCTTTTCCTTTCGATGTAAGTAGCAAGTAACAGTAACAGCGAAAACAACAGCAGCAACAACAACAATCTTAAATCTTGTGTTTGGTAGTCCCAGCTACTAAATTTTCTCAGAACTACACTAGCCTGATTCCTCTAAACAAGGATATGTAGGCAACCTCAGAATCAAGGTTCGGTCACCATTTTTAGAAAATTGCTTCCATTGGAGAGATATGTGAGCAAAATTAGCTATGGCATTCACTTTTATTTTCACGAAAATACTTCATGTTCTCGAGTAAAGAGGGGCAACTATGAATACCTTTGCACGCTTTTAATTATCAGACAAAAACTAACTTTTGGATGGTTTTAGTTATTTTAGTTATTTTTCTTAGTACTTATTTGTGCATTTTTATGTGAATTCCTTAATTAAAAAGTGTCAAAAATATTTTTACCTTTTATTTCGATATCTTAGTTTACATTTTTAAATTAAATACACCAAAGAGATTTTCCTTTTACTTGTATGTTTTCTTTAGGACTAAATAAAATAAGTAGGGGTTAAGAGTTTGGGCTTGTGTATTTTAATTAACATTGAACCAAAATTGGCCCAAAATTTGAGCCCAATTCGGCCATACCTGGTCCAATAAATGGCCTGCCAAGACCTGGTTCAAAATGATGTAGTTTAATGATTAAACTACTTCATTTCATTAAGTGAAACTAAGATCCAATCTCAGCCCTCCAATTCTCAAGATCCAACGGTCCTAATTTAATCCATCTAAGGTATATAATCCCTTTTAAATCAGAGTTTTTGCCTCATTATCCCATAACCCAAACCCCATGCTTTTCCCCATCTCTCTCTTCTCCCGGTTTTCTTTCAGCTGCCGCGGTGCGCCGCCGTGGTGGTGGCACCAAACCCCATAAACCTTACACCAAACTCATCCTCTTCTCCCCCTTTACCCGAATCCACCAGTCAAACAACCAAAAAGACCTTCCTCCGCCGCCTACCACCATTCGACCTCCACCCACCACCACCTCCAGCGGTGGTCCGTTCACCCAAAGACTTGCACTGTTATCTTCTTCTTCTCACACTCTATTCCTATCCAAATCCTAAATCTCCAAAATCCACATCAATCTCCCTTAATCTAGCTTTGACGGAAACCTTAGCCCCTATTTCTTTTGAAATTGGTCAGCTTCTAGCCATCCCCATTCCATAATACATACATTTGGATATATTTCTTGAAGAGCTACTGATTATGTCAGTTTCGATTCCAAACTCCGACCACTTTTTTTTACGGCAAGCTCGTTGATGACCACCTGTCCGCAAAGGGTCTGTTTTTAGCATTTTTCTGACTCAGACGATCGTTTCTTTTTAGCACGACGCTAAAATCCTATGGGTCCAGCGCGTGCTAAAAAGAAACGTCCGTTTAGAGGTTGGACAACCACCATCCGACATCCCCGCATCCTCTAGTGGCTCGAATCAGTTTCAAGTGCGCTCGCTGGGTATAACCTTCATCACCTCATTAATTTCTTATTTTTTATGGTGATACGTTTAGTTTGCATTTTTTATTTTTATTTTGATCAATCATTCTAATTAGAGTTTCAAGTTAGTTATTGATTAGTTATCTTTGTTTATCTTAGTTGTTAACAGTAGAAGAATCGTTCATTTAGTTAGTCATTTTATTTAGTTGTTGCTAATCTTTGTCGGATAATTTACTGATGCTCATCCAAATTCTATTTTGTTCACTATTAGTTTGCATAAAATCACATTGCTTTAATCCAATTTATTTGGATGCTCAATCTTGTTACAATCAAAGTCTTGTTGTTGCTTTGTCTATTTTATGATTGGATTAGATTTGAGTATTTGAGTTCTGTTGATAAAAACTGATGTTGGTCAGAATAGGGTACATAGTTGGTAGTTGTTACTATTTGAAGCATACTAGAAAAATAACTACTTTATTTTGTGTCTAAACTTGGTGAAAGAGGATTGTCCTTTCTCCTAATTAGATAGTCTTTTTGACAGTATTTGGTGAGAAAAAGTAAGTCTTTTGGACAGATTTTTGGTGAACCAAAATCTGTCCAAAGGTGCTTGATTTTCCTACTTAAAGGGGTCCCCTCTCACATCTTTTACACACAATATCTTACATTGAGAGATCATCTCTTACACTCTAAAAAAGACATATATCTTTGATAAAAATTAGCAGCTTAATATAGATAGCAAGTTAAAATTTCAGATCTTTGTGAGTATTATTTGAGTGCAAAAACTCTGACAAAAAATAGAAACATCCATTAGGCAATGTGTGATGTTGATAGCTACTAGTTTCAAGAATCTTTGTTGAGTTTTCTGGGTTGTCTTGACACTTGAGTTTCTACTGTTTCTATTGTATTTGCTGCTAAATTTATGTTGCTGCACTGTTGTATTTTTTGTAATTCTGCAACACGAGGTAACCTTTAGCCCTTTGTAATGTTAATTTTATTTTTGTATGAACGGAATAAAGAAGACTCAATTACTTGAAATCATTTCAGTTGCTTTCTGCCTCTTATCCAATCTCCTGGTTATTAAAAGTAAATACTAGGATATTAAACTACCTGGTCCACATACAAGATCACAGATACAACACATAAAGTATGCCGGTGAATCCTAAACAACCCGACAAGGCATAATAGTATCTACGCACAGACTCTCGTCACTTCGTGCGTGCGTAGCCCCCGCAAATAAGGACAACAAATCACTTATAATCATCTATGGGGACAATTCCCTCTTACAAGGTTAGAAAGGAGACTCACCTCGTGCCGAGCCTACTTTTCGGTCAAGAATGCGCCCAAAACTCCAAACTCGTCTCCCAAGGACTCGAAACTAGTCAAATGATGCATAAATACATTAATTTATACTCAAAGGCATGAAATTCCCCTATTTACTTACATACTTTGAAGAATCCCAAAATACACCCCCGGGCCCACATGCTCGGATTCCAGATATTTTCGAAGGAAACACTTACCCATAACCTAAGGATCGTTAATATATGATTTTTGTGTGTTTTCTTAACCAATTCCATGGTAATTCCCTCATTTCATAAAAACCTAGATTTTTGCCCTAAACCATGATTTCTACTAATTAGGAGGTTAATTTACCTAGGAATTCATGTGTTAAATGAACATTAGAGTAGAAATCACTTACCTTTATGTAGCTAGGTCATTTGGCTCTTTCCCAAGCTCTCAAGGTCGACTATGGAGGAAAGAAATGGAGAAAAATGGTTCTTTCCTGTCACGACCCGAAATCCCACCTTCAGGCCGTAACTGCGTCTAACGTTGAACCTGCTAGACAAGCCAACGTGTAAAATTACACTATCATCTTAATACGGAATTAACAGAAATAACTAGAAACAATTTATAATTTTTAACAACAAAAGTAGTTAGATTTCGAGACTAAGTGATAATAACAGAATACAATCCATTGCAACAATCCCAGAACCTGGAGTCACTAACTCACAACCTTGTTTATAAGAGTTCTAAATACAAAGTATGAAGAAAATAATACATCAACTATCTCAGAAACTATGAGATAAAGAAGACAGGATGGGAAAAATAGGGATAGAGAAGACGCCAAGGCCCACGAACGTCTGCGGGTCTACCTCGGAATCTACGGGGTGGACAGAAGGATACTCCCTCTAACGGTGTCCACTAGGTCCGGCTGCGGGATCTGCACAACATAAAGAAGTGCAGGTGTAGCATCAGTACAACCGATCCCATGTACTGAGTAAGTGCCGAGCCTAACCTCGGCCGAAGTAGTGACGAGGCTAGACTTGACAACGATAATCTACCTGTATAGTTCTACAAGATATAGCACAGACAAACGCAGAAATAACCAGATAAGCATGGGATACAAGAGCAGTTAATGGGGGTAACAAGTGAGAGATAAGAACGATTAATTAACACATAGGAGAAATCAAGAGAGCAAATAACAAGAATGCTAACGTAACAAGTATAAATGCGAGCAATGTATGTAATGGCACGACATCACCCTTCGTGCTTTTACTCTCTTCCTCACAATGCGATGTATGATATAAGATAATATAAATCATGGAACATCATCACCCTTCATGCTTTTACTCTCTTCCTCACAATGCAATGTATAATGTGAGGCAATATAAATCATGGCACGGCATCAAACTTCGTGCTTTTAATCAATGTGAATCATGGCGCGAGATCAACCTTCGTGCTTTTAATCTCTTCCTCACAATGCGATGTACGATATAAGATAATATAAATCATGGAACATCATCCCCCTTCATGCTTTTACTCTCTTCCTCACAATGCAATGTATAATGTGAGGCAATATAAATCATGGCACGGCATCAAACTTCGTGCTTTTAATCAATGTGAATCATGGCGCGAGATCAACCTTCGTGCTTTTAATCAATGTGAGTCATGGCACGGCATCAACCTTTGTGCTTTTACTCTCTTTCTCACTATGCATTTTATGATGTAATAAATGTAAATCATGGCACGACATCACCCTTCTTGCTTTACACTCTTCCTCAACAAAACAATGACAAATATCAAATGGCAAGGAATGTAGCATAGTGGAAATACACATCATAATCACCCAGCAAGGGGAAAATATCATCCAATGTCATAACAATTGCCCGGCAAGGGTCTCAGCTATAACCAATCCTTTCAATTATATCTCTTAACAAATTGGGTCCTCGATCGAACCATCATATCACAAGTTTATCAACAAGGATTTTCAACAAACCATCAACTTTCAAGTAGAAACAATTTCATAATACAATGAATATGGAAGTAATAACAAGAATTTCATCAAAATAGACCTACGGGCATGCTTGACACACAATGCGTAGGTACTCGTCACCTCACCTATGAACTGAACATGATAAACACATAGCACATAGCACACAATACATATTCCCTCACCAAAGTTAGGCAAGACACTTACCTTGGGTCCATGAATAGCAATTCAAGCCTCTAACACCGCCTTTCCTTTGGAATTCAACTCCGAAACAACGATATCTAGTCATAATTAACTTAATAACATCAATAATGACTCAATAATACAATCCCATAGACTAAATATACAATTCCTAGCATTCTTCCAAAAATACCAAAATTTGACCCTGGGCTTGCTTGGTCCAAACACGAGGCTCGGACCAAAACCCGATTACCCATTCCCCCACGAGTTCAAATATATGATTTGTTTAAAATTCTACCCCAAATTGAGGTTGAATCACCCAAAATCCCATAAACCCTAACTCTACCCAAAACCCCTAATTTCTACTTTGATTTTAGGATTTTAGGCCTAGATTCTAGTGGTTGTTGAAGATAAATGGAAGAAAATAGAGTTGGAATAACTTACCTATGGAGCTATGGTGATGGAAATCTTAAAAATCGCCTAAGGGGAAGTGGGGAAGAAGAGGTTTGAGAAGAAGTGGGTTAAATCACGTAATGTTTCTGTTTTTGACATTTTAAAATCACTGGGCAAAATTGCCCTTCGCGTTCGCGGGCCACTGGTCGCGTTCGCGAAGGGTTAGCAGCTGGGACCTACGCGTTCGCGGAGCCAGGGCCGCATTCACGAAGGTCTAACTTCCTAGGCTTCCGCGTTCGCGAACCTACGCCCGCGTTCCCAAAGAACAAACCTACCCTGCCCCCTGACCTCACCCTAAGCCTACGCGTTCGCGTAGAAGCACTGCTCAGTGCTCCGCGTTCGCGTCTCCCTCTACGCGTTCGTGTAGAGTAAAACCCAGGCCACCATAATTTACCCTTCGCGTTCGCGAGCCCTTGGCCGCGTTCGCGAAGGGTATTACACCAGACACCAGCAAATCCTCAAAAACACCAGATTTTTCCACTTTGCACACCCCGTTAACTACCCGAAACTCACCCGAGCCCTCGGGTCTCAAAACGAAAAACACACACGACTCTCAAATCATCCTACGGACTTATTTAAGCATTTAAATCACCAAAATATCATAAAAATCAATGAATTAAACCTCAAAACTCATAGAATTTTCTTAAAACTTCATAAGGTTCAATTATTCCGATTTTTATCCGAAACACGTCATTTCAAAACCGTTTCACACCAAATTTCACAGATAGCTCAGATAACATATATTAAACCTGTTTCGGGCTCCGGAACCATAATACAGGCCCGGTAACACGAGTTTCACATAAATATTCATTTTCAAAAACCTTAATATTTATCAGAAAATAATTTTCTTTAAAAATTCATTTCTCGGGCTTGGGACCTCAGAATTTGATTCCGGGCATATGCCCAAGTCCCATATTTTCCTACGGACCCTCCAGGGCCGCGAAATCACGGGTTCGGATCCGTTTACCAAAAATATTGACCAAAGTCAACTTTAATCAATTAGTTATTAGAAATTTCATTTTTCATCAAGTTTTCACATAAAAGCTTCCCGGCTACATTCCTGGGCTGCGCACATATATCGAGGTGAGATTAACGGTGGCTTTCGGGGCTTCAGGACATAGATTTAACTAAATGTATACAAGATGACCTTTTGGGTAATCACATTTACCGTATTTTAAAAGACTTCACTACCTACGGGGCTTCCGCACCTCGAGGACCGCACCTGCGGTCTCGCGCCTGTGAGAAAAGACTCGCACCAACGGAAGAGGGGCAAGGGTCTTGGGCTCGCACCTGCGGAATGGAGTCCGCACCAGCGGCTCTGCTTCTGCGGATTTTTCTCCGCACTTGCGTCGACTCGGCTGCCTCACCTGTGGCCGCACCTGCGAAGCAAGGACCGCAGGAGCGGTCTTGCACCTGCGACTAGGCAACCGCAGGTTCGGTCACACCAGACCAGTTGCACCAGCAGCTATTGCTTCTGGTTTTTGGCCTTGTTTGATGCCCGAATGGCACTTGGGGCCACTCGAGCCCCCGTCCAAATATACCAACAAGTCCCAAATCATAATACGGACTTGCTCGAGCCTTCGGAACACTGAAAACAATGCTAAATTTCAAATCACACCTCAAAGCCCCTAGAATCAAACTTAAGAACTTTAAGTTCTTGAATTCGCTAACAATGCGCCGAATAAGCCTATACTACTCGGAATGATACCAAATATTAGAAGCAAGTCATAAATGACATAACGGAACTACTCCCCATCTCGAAATTCCGTTCGGACCTCGGTAACACAAAAATATGTTCCAAACCTCAATTTGAACTTAAGGAAACTCTATTTTTGCTATTGGGCCGAAACGCTCCCGGGTTATCCAAAACCCGTTAGGAACACACCCAAGTCCAAAATCATTATAAGAAGCTATCGAATCGACGAAACTTGTTTCCGATGTCGTTTACTCAAAACGTTGACCGAAGTCAAACTTGGACTTAAAAGCCAACCTTAAGGAACAAAATGCTCCTATACCATTCCAAAACCTCTTCCGAATCCCGAACCACTCGTCCCCACAAGTCATAATTCATAAAAAGCATCTACTGGAAGTCTCATTTTGGGGTACGGGGTCCTAACACGCAAAACGACTGGTCGGGTCGTTACATTCTCCACCTCTTAAACAAACGTTCATCCTCGAACGAGTTTAGAATCATACCTGAAGTGCTGAATAAGTGTGGATATCGGCTCCGCATGTCCTCCTCGGACTCCCAAGTTGCCTCCTCCACTGGATGGCCCCTCCACTGGACCTTTACGATAGAAATCTTCTTGGACCTCAAATGTCGATTCTGCATGTCAATATTAGCAACTGGCTCCTCCTCGTAGCCCAACCTCTCATCCAATGAATGGTGCTGAAATAAACCACGTGAGAGAAGTCGACGTGGTATCTCCGGAGCATGGATACATGAAAGACCGGATGAACTCCTGATAAACTGTGAGGTAAAGCAAGCTCACAAGAAACCTCCCCAACTCGCCTCAATATCTCGAAAGGACCTATAAACCTTGGGCTCAGCTTGCCCTTCTTCCCGAACCTCATAATACCCTTCATCGGCGAGACCTTAAACAGAACCTTGTCTCCTTCCATAAATGATACGTCATGCGCCTTCTGATCCGCGTAACTCTTCTGTCTAGACTGTGCTGTGCGGAGCCTCTCCTGAATCAATTTCATCTTCTCTAAAGCATCTTTCACCAGGTCGCTGCCATATGACTTAGCCTCGCCAGGATCAAACCACCCGATAGGAGAACAAAATCTACGGACGTACAAATCCTCAAATGGAGCCATCTCGATGTTGGACAGATAACTATTATCGTAAGCAAACTCGGCCAATGGCAAGAACTGGTCCCACTGACCTCCGAAGTCAATCACACATGCCCTGAGCATGTCCTCCAATATCTGAATTCTCCGCTCCGACTGACCATCAGTATGAGGGTGGAATGTTGTGCTGAGATCTATCTGGTGCCCAACTTACTATACAATGCTCTCCAGAAGTGCGAGGTAAACTGAGGACCTCGATTTGATATAATGGACAAAGGCACACCGTGCAACCGGACTATCTCCCGAATGTAGACCTGGGCCAACGTCTCAGAAGTATAAGTAGTAGCTACTGGAATGAAATGCGCCGATTTGGTCAACCTATCCACAATGACCTAAACCGCGTCAGCCTTCCGCAAAGTACGAGGTAACCCAACCACGAAGTCTATAGTGAGCATTCCCGCTTCCACTCAGGAATGGGCATTTGCCGAGGTAGGCCTTTGATGCTCATACTTGACCATGCTGGCAATTAAGACATCTAGCCACATGCTCGACTATGTCCTTCTTCATCCGCCTCCACCAATAATGCTTCTTCAAATCACGATACATCTTCGTAGCACCAGGATGAACAGAATACCGTGAACTGTGTGCCTCTTCTAGAATCCTCTCCCTCAGACCATCAACATTAGGAACATATAAACGGCCCTGAAGTCTCAGAACACCATCCTCGCCAATGGTAACCTCTTTGGCACCGCTGTGAACCACTGTCTCCCGTAGCTCTGCCAAGCACGGATCATCAAACTGCTGGGCCTTAATCTCTCCCAATAACGAAGATTGAGCAACCACATGTGCAAGAACTCGGCGAGGCTCCGAAAGGTCCAACCTTACTAGGCGATTAGTCAAGGACTGAATGTCCAAGGCTAGAGGTCTCTCCTATGCTGTAGTATAAGCCAACCTACCCATACTCCGCCTTCCTGCTCAAGACATCTGCTACCACATTTGCCTTTCCCGGATGATAAAGAATGGTGATATCATAATCCTTTCACAACTCAAGCCATCTGTGCTGCCTCAAATTAAGATCCCTCTGCTTGAACAAGTGATGCAAGATGCGGTGGTCTGTATAAATCTCACAAGACACCCCATACAAGTAGTGCCTCCAAATCTTAAGAGCATGAACAATCGCCGCCTCCAAATCGTGCACGGGGTAATTCTTCTCATGAACCTTCAGCTGGCGCGAAGCATAAGCGATAACTCTCCCTTCCTACATCAACACACACCCCAAGCCAACACGTGGAGCAACACAATATACTGTATACATCCGAGAATCAGAAGGCAATTCTAGAACTGATGCTGAGGTCAATGCTGTCTTGAGCTTCTGAAAGCTCGCCTCGCACTCGTCGGACCATCAGTACGGGGCCTTCTTCTGAGTCAACCTAGTCAATAGGGATGCAACAGAAGAAAAGCCCTCCACAAATCGGCGATAATAACCTGCTAGACCCAAGAAACTCCTGATCTCTGTGGCTGAAGTAGGACACGACCAACTCTGAACTGCCTCATTCTTCTTAGGATCAACCTTGATACCCTCTCCGGATACCACATGTCCCTAGAATGCCACGGAATCCAACCAGAACTCACACTTGGAGAACTTAGCATATAGCTTCTGTTCTCGCAAGGTCTGGAGCACAACTCTCAAATGCTGCTCGTACTCTCCCTGGCTACGTGAGTAAATCAGAATGTCATCTATGAAGGCAATGCCAAAAGAATAAATATACGACCTGAACACCCTGTTCATTAAGTCCATGAATGCTGTTGGGGCATTAGTCAAGCCAAAGGACATCACCAGGAACTCATAAGGGCCATATCTCGTACGGAAAGCCGTCTTCAGAACATCCGAGTCCCGAATATTCAACTGATGATACCCCGATCTCAAATCAATCTTAGAAAGCATCTGAGCACCCTACAACTAGTCAAACAAATCATCGATACGTGGCAACATATACTTATTCTTAATGGTGTCCTTGTTCAACTGGCGGTAGTCAATACACATCCGCATAGACCCATCATTCTTCTTCACAAATAGCACTGGAGCACCCCAAGGCGATACACTCGGCCTGATAAACCCCTTAGCCAACAACTCCTCAAGCTTCTCCTTCAATTCCTTCAATTCTTTCATAGCCTACGGTACGGGGGAATAGAAATAGGCATGGTGTCTGGGGCTAAATCAATACAGAAATCAATATCACGATCCGGAGGCATGCTCGGAAGTTCTGAAGGAAATACATCGGCAAACTCTCAAACCACTGGCACTGAATCAATCGTCGGAGACTCAGCGGTGGTGTCCCGCACATAAGCAAAGTAGGCCAGAAAACCCTTCTCGACCATATGTCGAGCCTTCAGGAAGGAAATAACTTGACTGGTTGTACAAACTGAGGAACCTCTCCACTCCAGTCTAGGCAACTCGGTCATGGCTAGAGTAACTATATTGGCATGGCAATCTAGAACGGCGTGATAGGGAGATAGCCAATCCATGCCTAGAATAACCTCGAAATCAACCATATCGAGCAATAGGGGGTCTGCTCTAGTCTCGAACCCACAGAATGCAACCACACAAAACCAATAAATCAGGTCTACTACTATAGAATTGACCATAGGAGTGGACACATAAATAGGAGTACCCAAGGACTTGTGAGGAACATCCAGGAAACAAGCAAATAGCCAGATACATAAGAATAAGTGGATCCTGGATCGAATAACAATGATTCCTCTCTACCACATACTGAAATAATACATGTAATAACGGCATCTGAGGCCACCGCATCTGATTTGGTAAGAATAACATAGAATCTAGCTGGAGCACTGGACGACTGAGCTCCGCCGGAATGAACAGGAGTTGACTGACCTCCCCCTGACTGACCTCCACCTCTAAGATGACCCATGCCGGCCTGTCCTCCACCTCTAGGTAGATGGGTCGCTGACGTTGGACTCATAGGCTGATAACCATGATGTACTGCCTTGCCTCGAAACCCTGGACAAGTCCTCCTGATATGGCCTAGATCCCTGCACTCATAACATCTCACAGGTTCCATGATCTGCTGCCCTGAAGAAGAAACTTGGATAGCTGGGGGACGGTGAGAACTCTCTGGCATAGCACTGAAGTAAGGCCTTACTGGGGCATGACGAGGAGGTGGTGGTGGTGGGGGTGCTGAATATGGGGGCCTGCTGGGCTAGCCCCTACCGAACTGACCTCTGCCCCTAACTAGAGAACCTCTGAAATCCCCGGAAAATCTGGCACTCATATCCTGCTGCACCTGCTCTCTGATCCAACACCGATAATCCTCGATCCTGCGAGCAATCTTCACTACCAGCTGATAAGGAGTCCCCATCCCAACCTCTCGGGCCATGTTGGCTCTAATTCCTGGATGCAACCCGGCAACAAACCTCCGCACTCTCTCAGCCTCCGTAGGTAGTATCATAGAGTGCATGACGTGACAACTCAGAAAACCTAGCCTCGTAGTCTGTCACTAACATCAGACCCTGCTCCAGCTGCTCGAACTGGTACCGCAGTTCTTCCCTCTCAGAGGGTGGAACGTATCTTTCCAGGAATATCCAAGTAAACTGCTCCCAGGTGACAGGAGGAGTACCTGTTGGTCTGCCAAGAATATAGGACTGCCACCATCTGCGGGTCCTGCCCTCCAACTGAAAAGTAGTGAAGTCGACTCCATGGGACTCCAATATCCTCATGTTGTGCAGTCTGTCCCTGCACCTATCAATGAAGTCTTGGGCATCCTCGCCACGCTCACCTCCGAAGACAGGAGGGTGCAATCTGGTCCATCTATCCAATAACTTCTGCGGACCGCCGTCCGCAGCTGGTCTGAGCTTAGGTGTTGCTGATGCCAGCTGGGTCCCACCCATGGGCAGTGTACCCGGGGTCTGATATACTGCTGCTGCATGTCCTGCGGCCTGGGCAGTAGGGTTCTGGACTCCCCCTCCCGCCTGAGATGTGGCAGGATACGCTAGAAATAAACCAGCCTGAGTCATAGTATCCATGAACCGCATCATACGACCCATGACCTCCTGAAAGCCTGGTGCGGTCATAAAGTCCACCAGAGCAGGATCTGCTGGGGGCACCTCACCCTGCTCTTCTATAATAGGATCCTCTGCAGGTGGTGCAACTGGAATAGCTCTGGGACGCCCTCATCCCTTACCTCGGGCGGGTGCCCTCCCCCCGCCTCTGCCACGACCTCGGACGATGGGGGTAGCGGCATCTCCCGGGTCTGCAACGTTAGCGCACGCGTCCTCACCATCTGTGGGAGAATAGAAGAGTGAGATTTAGTATACCATTGACTGCACGATAGAATCTGAATAAAAAGAGGTTTCCTAACACCCTATATCCTCCCGAAGATAAGTACAGACGTCTCCGTACCAATCTGCAAGACTCTAATAGGTTTGTCCGTGACTAGTGAGACCTATATGAACCTAGAGTCTGATACCATGTTTTCACAACCCAAAATCCTAACTCAGGTCGTGATGGTGCCCAACATCGGGGTCAGGCAAGCCAACAATTGATTTACTAGTGAGATTTCTTTATTGATAAAAGGTTCCAACACTTACTAAGTTTTAAGGTTTAAATCATGAAGTGAACACGAATAAATTAACCAACTTAATCAATGTAGCCAAAAGGATCATGAACCAACATATATAGTCCAAAAAATATAATGTCTACTACGTGTTCCAAGAACTAGTGTCACGAGTTTACAGGCAAACTAGTAGAATATACAAAAGATAAAATAAATTGTTCTACAGTCTGAAAGAAGTAGACATGAATAAACAAAAGGTAACTCCATAGTGCTGCTGATAATCGCCAAGGAGAGCAGCTCACCGTGAAGCCGGGTCAAAATATACTCTTAGGATCAAGCTCCAGTCTAATAACCAAATGCACTAGCCTCAGATGTTGTACACTTAAGTACAGAAGCGTAGCACAAGTATATAAACTGATATATACCTAGTGAGTATCCCGCCTAACCTCGAAGAAATAGTGACGAGAGGTCGACGTGATACTTACTAGGGTCAAACAATATGAAATATATACAGGCTAAACAATAATAGCAGGAAGAACAGTAATAAGGAAATGAGCATCAGATAACATTCTCTAGTACCCTCACACTATCCTTTTCCATGGAATACAAGATGTTTAAGCTTATTTCTTTCACAGAATCAACAGTTACAATCACAGGGATTCTCACAATAACAGACCGTGAACGTACGGTCGATACGACGTGAAAGGTAAATGTGCACTGCCGAGGGTCGAATGACCCGAACTATAGATGCATCTATCTGCCCCGCTCGCGAATCGAACATGCGACGTGGTTATCATAATAGTAGGGGTGCCCCGCTCGCAAATCATACATGCAACTCGGGTTCCCATATACATATACATAATCCTCAGGGATTTAAGATAAACAAAATGGGGTCTTTCTAGCAGAAAAAAGGGATTTAATAATACCAACTTCGAAACATAAACTCCTAGGCCTTCATATATGAAATTCAAGGATATTAAACTACCTGGTCCACATACAAGATCACGGATACAACACATAAAGCATGCTGGTGAATCCTAAACAACCCGACAAGGCATAATAGTAGTTACGCACGGACTCTCATCACTTCGTGCGTGCGTAGCCCCCGCAAGGACAAGCAATCATTTATAATCACATATGGGGACAATTCCCTCTTACAAGGTTAGAAAGGAGACTCACCTCGTGCCGAGCCTACTTTCCGGTCAAGAACGCTCCCGAAACTCCAAACTTGTCTCCCAAGGACTCAAAACTAGTCAAATGATGCATAAATACATTAATTTATACTCAAGGCATGAAATTCCCCTATTTACTTAGTTATTTTGACTTACTTTAAGGAATCCCAAAATACACCCCTGGGCCCACATGCTCGGATTCCGAAAATTTTCGAAGGAAACACTTACACATAACCTAAGGATCATTAATATATGATTTTTGTGTGTTTTCTTAACCAATTCCATGGTAATTACCTCATTTCATAAAAACCTAGATGTTTGCCATAAACCGTGATTTCTACTAACTAGGAGGTTAATTTACCTTGGAATTCATGTGTTAAATGAACATTAGAGTAGAAATCACTTACCTTTCTGTAGCTAGGTCGTTTGGCTCTTTCCCAAGCTCTCAAGGTCGACTATAGAGAAAAGAAATGGAGAAAAATGGTTCTTTCCCGTATTTTAAAAGACCTCACTGCCTACAGGGCTTCCGCACCCGCGACTCGAGGACCGCACCTGCGAGAAAAGACTCGCACATGCGGAAGAGGGGCAAGGGGCCTGGGCTCGCACCTGCGAAACAGAGTCCGCACCAGCGGCTCCGCTTTTGCGGATTTTGGTCCGCACCTGCGTCGACAGGGCTGCCTCACCTGGGGCCGCACCTGCGAAGCAAGGACCGCAGGAACGGTCTCGGACCTGCGAGTGGGCAACCGCAGGTGTGGTCACACCAGACCAGGTGCACCAGCAGCTATTGCTGCTGGTTTTTGGCCTCATTTGATGCCCGAATGGCACCTGGGCCCACTCGAGCCCCCGTCCAAATATACCAACAAGTCCCAAATCATAATATTGACTAGCTCGAGCCTTTGGAAAACTCAAAACAATGCTAAAACTCAAATCACACCTCAAAACCCCTAGAATCAAACTTAAGAACTTTAAGTTCTTGAATTCGCTAACAATGCGTCGAACCGGCCTATAATACTCGGAATGACACAAAATTTTGCAAGCAAGTCATAAATGACATAACATAACTATTCCCGATCTCAGAATTCCGTTCGGACCTCGATAACAATAAAACACGTTCCAACCCTCAATTCGAACTTAAGGAAACTCTATTTTTACTATTGGGCGCCGAAACGCTCCCGGGTTATCCAAAACCCGTTCCGAACACACGCCCAAGTCTGAAATCATCATACGAAGCTACCGGAACTGACGAAACGTGATTCTGAGGTTCTTTACTCAAAACTTTGACCGAAGTCAAACTTCGCCTTAAAGGCCAACCTTAAGGAACCAAATGCTCCTATACCATTCCAAAAACTCTTCCGAATCCCGAACCACCCGTCCCCATAGGTCATAATTCATAAAAAAGCATCTACGTGAAGTCTTATTTTCCTAACACGCAAAACGATCGGCCGGGTCGTTACCGTATTATTTATTTTCCCCATTTGTTGGTCTTTCCTTCTTTGCTTTTTTGGTAGTATGTGTATATACATGCGATAGTTGTAATTTAAGAAATTCTAGTTGGTCGATTTTGATATGAACCAATAAGGCATTCCATAAGCAAATAAGGTGGCTCAATGCCTTGAAAATCCAATAAGCAAGAAATGGCTCAAACTTTAAAGTGCTTATTCTTTTTTCCAACTTGTACAACAATAAGATTTTCTTAATAATTAAAATAACTTAGTAACTTCATCACTCATAATTCTCTTTCTTAATAATATTTAAGCGATAGGCAATTCGTAGGCGCGCTTTAAGTTCATGGAATCGCTTGCGTAGCGTGATGTTTAACATTAAATAAATTAATTCATTAATGTCATACCATACTCGTTAGTTTTTAGTTAACTTTCAATTTAATTAATCTTTTTCTAAAATCGTGGATTCGCTTGCGTAGCTCGATAATTCATATTTGATTAATTGCTTTAAATGTAATAACTTTTTCAGAAGTAATAATATACTGATAATCCCTGTCAGAATCGCAAATTCTCTTGCGTATCGCAGTTATGTAAAAAGGTCAATAAATTTCGTCTCGATAATGCATTCGCTTGCATAGTGTGATTATGACATCTTATTATATTCTCTAATTATTCTAATAATCCAGAAATAAAAGCGGATAGGTAAAACATGAAAATAATATAAATCATAATTTGTCCAAATTAATTCAAGCCAAGGTTTAAGTCAATAAAGCTACTGTGCTAGAACCACGTGACTCAGGGAATGCCTCACACCTTCTCCCTGGTAAACAAAATTCCTTACCCGAACTTTATTTTCGCGGACCAATAAAAATAGAGTCAAAACTTCCATTGACTAGGGATTCAAGTAAAAGGTGACTTGGAGCACCGAAAAATAAATTCCAAATGGCGACTCTGTAAATAAAATAATCCGTACTTAAATTTGTTACTTTAATTGAAAAAACTCTTTAATCCACAATCCATCCATCACACATATCTATCTTTGGTGGGTAGAAAAAGGGGTGGGACAGCTCTGGCGACTCTGTTGGGGAAAACCAGAATTCGAGTTTGCATATGTTGATTTTTTATTTGGCTTTATTAATTTTGTATATATTGTGATTTATTTGTGCCTAATGTGCTACTTGTTCGCTATTTACCGCGTTGATATTGTTGAACTATACATATAAATTGTCTTTTCATGCACCCCCTCTGAGTCTTCTTGAAATTAAAATTGGGCATTTGCTTGACATGGCCCTCTTTCTTTGTTATAGCCGTGGTGCTTGTCACCCGGTGAAGGATTTTAGTCACATATGTTTTAGGCGGGAGCACCACCAAGTAAGCCGGAAAGCAATGCTATCGGTACACTGGTACTCCTCGGCTCTAGTTGTCTGCTCTAGTAAGCCAGTCTAGATACCTTCTCCAATAGAATTTAAACATAGAAGAACAAACCTCATGTCGGATATCCACAGTAGGTTCGCTTTATATGCATCACGTGCATTTGACTTAACGAAACTCGGCACAGGGGCCAGGTCCGTATAAGAGAGGTATCCTCTTTGAGAACATCATGTTCACTTATGTGCTACTTGATACATCATTTGGAAGGCTTACTTGCATTGTCGACCAGTTTTAGAAAATTAATGTAGCGAAATTATTAAAAAAATCACTCTCCTAGTTTAGTACAAATAATCCATTTTTTTTAAATAAATGAATAAATAAAAATTTGTAGTAGTCTGGCGTGGGGTGTAAAGATTAATTTTCATAAAAATTAGAAGAAAAAAATACAACGTTTTACCGAACTACGTGGGTTTGATTCTCACCGGATGTGAGATACGTAGGCAACCTTTATCGGGTCCAGCCCCCAATTATTTTTAAAAAAATTTTAAAATATTTTTCTTTAATTTTTGAAACATCAAATCCAGAAAAAAAAAAGAATTTTAATTCCAAAATATTTTCGTTCTTCTTAAAATGTTTTTCTTTTAGAAATTAAAAAGAAAACTCAAAATCCAAAAATATTTTTGAAAATTCAAAGGCAAAAATTAAAAATTCAAAAATATTTTTATTCTTTTTAAGAAGACTTTCTTTCGAAGATTCAAAAAGAAAACATATCAAAATTAACAAAAAATAATCTTACTTTAAAGTCTTTCTTTCAATGATTCTCCAAAAAAATATGAAAATATTTCCCTTTAAATCTATCTTTGAGACCTCAAATTCGAGTAATAAAAAAAGTTGAATGCAAATTATTTGCATTCTTCTTCAGAAGTTTTTCTTTCGGAAACTAAAAAGAGAAATTCAGAATTCAAAGATTTTATTTTCATTTAGGAGCTAAATTCAAAACCCCAAAAATATTTTCTTTCTTCCTTGGAAGTCTTTCTTTCGAAAAAAAAAATCTTTTTTCATTAGAAGTAATTCTTTCAACAATTCCCACAAAAAAAAAATTCAAAAATATTTTTCTTGATAGGAGCTTTCGTGGTTCGATTTGTATGAGTAAAAAAAGGGGAAACTTTTATTTTGTAAAAAAGAAAATGGTTATGTCCCTGAACTACGTAATGATCTGATTCATGCGGAGACATGATACGTAGGCAACCCCCAAAAGGTTCGATCGAAATACTTTTCAATAACTCTAAAATGAGGGAACAAGTGAGGTGAGGGAAAAGAAAAGCAGAAAAAATTGAGGAAAATGTCACGACCCAAAACCTATGGGTTGTGATGGCGCCGGACACCACTGTCAGGCAAGCCGACCCCTTATTCAGTTGGAACACTTTCCTGTTTAACATTTTAGAATCGAAGCCTCTTCTTGCATTTACATTATTAAATAAATAAATTCGTAATTTAAATACGGCAAGAAACAACCTTAATACCAAAAAAATAAATACCAAGACATCCCCAGAACCCGGTGACACAAGTCCATGAGCAATTTCTAAGAATTTATACAATTATACAACGTTTGTCTGAAAAACAAATTGGACAAGGCAATAAATATAAAATGCAAGTACACAAAAGGGAGACTCCGGCAGCTGTGGAACGTCTCTGGATGAATGCTGCCCGTAATAGTCCCCAAATCGATCATTGTACTATAAAGGTACCTGTGCAACAAAATGCACAGAAAGTGTAGTATGAGTACATATACATATATGTACCCAGTGAGTATCCTGTCTAAACTCGAAGGAGTAGTGACCAGAGGTCGACTAGATACTCACTAAGGTCCAGCAATATAATATAAAAAGAGATATGGCTAAAGCAGTAGGCATGTGAAGCAGAAATCAACAAGTACATAAGCAAATAATGTAATCCAAGTAACAACTGAAAATGAACTGCAAGTGCCAAATCCCCCATTTACACAATACCTACCAATCCCACTATAAGTGACTCAGACTCAAGTGATAGTACAATACCAGAAAAAGACAACCGGCCGGAGTCATATGGGTGGTCATAAGGTCTGCGGTCATAAGCTAACCCACGATCGCGAATCATACCTGCGACTCGCGTGCTGACTCAATAGTAATAAGCTGACCCACGCATCCAGTCTGCGACTCGTGTGCTGACTCGATAATGATTAGCTGACCCATGATCTCGCATCATGCCAACGACTCGTGTGCTGACTCGATAATAATAATATATAAGCTGACCCACGATCGCGCTTCCAGTCTGCGACTCGTGTGCTGACTCGATAATGATAAGCTGACACACGATAGCGCATCATACCTGCGACTCGTGTGCTGACTTGATAATAATAATATATAAGCTGAGCCACGATTGCGCCTCTAGTCTGCGACTCGTGTGCTGACTCGATAACAAGTGCATATACATATATAGGTATATATGTGTACCGACTCAAGAGTGAACTCAAGAGGACCGTGCCAATACCACTGTAGCCAACTAGGATTGAAATCATAATATTTCACCTTTCGATTTCATCTCAACAACAATCACAACTTACAATACATACAAGGTAGAAATAAGGCATATAGAGGCATGCTCGTGAGTCCTAAAGCTACTCGACATAGCAATATAGTCGCCACGTACGGACTCTCGTCACTTGGTACATACGCGGCCCCCACAACATGTATAGATAACAAATAAGGGACCTATGGGGACATTTCCCCCTTACAAGGTTGGAAAGGATACTCACCTCGCTCCGAAGATTCATCACCGGCTTTCGAGCACCTACGACGACCCCAACGGATGCGCAACGCCCCAAACTATCCAAATAACGATAATTCAATGAAAATATACTCAATTGATCATAACAAATTCAAATTACAATGTTCCTCAGCCCGGCTCAATGAAATGACCAAAATACCCTCGGGCCCACGTGCCTGGACTTTGAAATTTCTTGAAGAAAATCTCTACTCGAAGCTTTACTAATTTAATTACACAATTTACTCCAAAATTTATGCTCAATTCGTGGCAAAAATAACATTTACCTCAATTCTAGGTTTTCTTCCAAAAATCCCAATTTATTACTAAATTCCCATGTTCAAATCCATGTACAACCTTGTATTTAACTTGGAAACATGAAGGAGTTACTTACCTCGTGATTCCTGACGAAAACCCTCTCTTGAAGTTCCTCCAAAATCGCCCAAACCAAAGAAGAAATGAAGAAAAATGAGCTAAACCCGCTAAAATATCATTCTGCCCAGGCCATTTTCGCACCCGCGGACAAATAGCCGCTCCTGCGGCTCCGCACCTGCGGAAATTCCATCGCAGGTGCGGCTCTGACTCAACCCAGCAACTCTCGCACCTGCGACCCTCTCCTCCGCATCTGCGCATTCGCAGGTGCGGAAACTTCATCGCACCTGCGCTCTTAGCCCAGCCAACCAACACTCGCACCTGCAGCGTCCAAGGCCGCTCATGCGGCTCCGCACCTGCGGAAATTCCATCACAGGTGCGGTCGCACCAGATGACAGCAACTTCAGCTCTTTTCCAACTTCAACTTTTGATCCGTTACCCGGAATCCACCCGAGGACCCCGGGACCCCGTCCAATTACACCAACCCGTCCCAAAACATAACACGGACTTGCTCGAAGCCTCAAATCACATCAAACAACATCGAAACGACGAATCGCTCTCCAATCCTAATCTTTAAGAACTTAGGATTTAAACTCCTACACTCGATGCCGAAACCTATCAAATCACGTCCTATTGACCCTAAATCTTGCGCACAAGTAATATTTGACATTACGGACCTTCTCTAACTTCCGTAATCGTATTCCGACCCCGATATCAAATAATCAAACTCTCGGTCAAACTTCTCAAAAACCCTCAAATTTCTATCTTTAGCCAAATGACTTCAAAATGACCTTCGGACATCCGAATTCACTTCCGATAACGCTCCCAACTCTAGAATCACCATACGGAGCTATTTCCAAACTCGGAATCCCAAATGGACATCAATATCATTGAAATGCGCTTCAATCCAAACTTAGGAAATTTCTTCAAAAATGCTGACTTCCACAATATACACTGAAACGCTCTCGTGTTATCCAAATCCCAATACGGACTTACGTCCAAGTCCGAAATCACCGTACGAACCTTCTGGAACCTTCGGATCCTGGTTCTGAGGTCGTTTACTCAAAATTCCAATCTTACTCAATTTCTTCAACTTAAGGTTTCTGAAATGAGAATTTTCCTTTCAATTTAACTCTGAACCTCTTGAATTTCAACTCTGACCATACACACAAATCACAATACCCGAAATGGAGTTGTTCATGACCCCCAACTGCTGAACAATGCGCTGGATCTCAAAACGACCGGTCGGGTCATTACATTCTCCCCCACTTAAATAGACGTTCGTCCTCGAATGTGCCAATTACTACTCTTGAGAAAAAATTGAGGAAAATGTCACGACCCAAAACCTATGGGTTGTGATGGCAACGGACACCACTATCAGGCAAGCCGGCCCCTTAATCAGTTGGAACACTTTTCTGTTTAACATTTTAGAATGGAAGCCTCTTCTTGCATTTTCATTATTAAATAAATAAATTTCGTAATTTAAATACGGCAAGAAACCAACTTAATACAAAAAAAAAAAGAAATACCAAGACATCCCCAGAACCCGGTGACACAAGTCCATGAGCAATTTCTAAGAATTTATACAATTATACAACGCTTGTCCGAAAAACAAATTTGACAAGGCAATAAATATAAAATGTAAGTACAGAGAAGGGAGACTCCGGCAGCTGTGGAACGCCTCTGGATGAATGCAGCCCATATAAGTCCCCAAATCAATCACTGTACTATAAAGGTATCTGTGCAACAAAATGCATAGAAAGTGTAGTATAAGTACATATACATATATGTACCCAGTGAGTATCCCGTCTAAACTCGAAGGAGTAGTGACGAGAGGTCGACTAGATACTCACTAAAGTCCAATAATATAATATAAAAAGAGATATGGCTAAAGCAGTAGGCACGTGAAGCAGAAATCAACAAGTACATAAGCAAATAATGTAATCCAAGTAACAACTGAAAATGAACTGCAAGTGCCAAATCCCCCATTTACACAATACCTGTCAATCCCACTATAAGTGACTCAAACTCAAGTGATAATACAATACCAGAACAAGAAAACCGGCCGGAGTCATAAGGGTGGTCACAAGGACTGAGGTCATAAGCTAACCCACGATCGCGAATCATACCTGTGACTCGCGTGCTGACTTAATAGTAATAAGCTGACCCACGATCGCGCATCATACCTGCGACTCGTGTGCTGACTCGATAATGATAAGCTGACCTACGATCCCGCATCTAGTCTGCGACTCGTGTGCTGACACAATAATGATAAGCTGACCAACGATCGCGCATCACGCCTGCGTCTCGTGTGTTGACTCGATAATAATAATATATAAGCCGACCCACGATCGCGCCTCCAGTCTGCGACTCGTGTGCTGACTCGATAATGATAAGTTGACCCACGATCGCGCATCATACCTGCGACTCGTGTGCTGACTCGATAATGATAAGTTGACCCACGATCGCGCATCATACCTGCGACTCGTGTGCTAACTTGATAATAATAATATATAAGTTGACCCACGATCAAGCCTCCATTCTGCGACTCGTGTGCTGACTCGATAACAAGTGCATATACATATATAGGTATAAATGTGTACCGACTCAACAGTGAACTCAACAGGACCGTGCCAATACCACTGTAGCCAACTGGGATTTAAATCATAATATTTAACCTTTACATGTCATCTCAACAACAATCACAACTTACAATACATACAAGGTACAAATAAGGCACATAGAGGCATGCTCGTGAGTCCTAAAGCTACCTGACATAGAAATATAGTCGCCACGTACGGACTCTCGTCACTAGGTACGTACGCAGCCCCAAAAAAATGTATACATAACAAATAAGGAACCTATGGGGACATTTCCCCCTTACAAAGTTGGAAATGAGACTCACCTCGCTCCGAAGATTCATCACCGGCTTTTGAGCCCCTACGACGACCCCAACGGATGCGCAACGCCCCCAAACTATCCAAATAACGATAATTCAATGAAAGTATACTCAATTGATCATAACAAATTTTAATTATAGAGTTCCTCAGCCTGGCTCAATGAAATGACCAAAATTCCCTTGGGCCAACGTGCCCGGACTTCGAAATTTCTTGAAGGAAATCTCTACCCGAAGCTTTACTAATTCAATTACACAATTTACTCCAAAATTTATGCTCAACTCGTGGCAAAAATCACATTTACCCAAATTCTAGGTTTTCTTCAAAAAATCCCAATTTATTACTAAATTCCCATGTTCAAATCCATGTACAACCTTGTATTTAACTTGGAAACATGAAGGAGTTACTTACCTCGTGATTCCTGACGAAAATCCTCTCTTGAAGTTCCTCCAAAATCGCCCAAACCAAAGAAGAAATGAAGAAAAATGAGCTAAACCAGCTAAAATATCATTCTGCCCAGGCCATTTTCGCACCTGCGGTCCAATAGCCGCTTCTGCGGCTCCGCACCTGCGGAAATTCCATCGTAGGTGCGACTCTGACTCAACCCAGCAACTCTCGCTCCTGCGACCCTCTCCTCTGCATCTGCGCATTCGCAGGTGCGGAAACTTCATCGCACCTGCGCTCCCAGCCCAGCCAGCCAACACTCTCTCCTGCGACGTCCAAGGCCGCTCCTACAGAAATTCCATGGTAGGTGCGGTCGCACCAGACGACAGCAACTTCAGCTCTTTTCCAACTTCAACCTTTGATCCATTAACCACCCGGAATCCACCCGAGGCCCCGAGGACCCTGTCCAATTACACCAACCAGTTCCAAAACATAACACAGACTTGATCAAAGCCTCAAATCACATCAAACAACATCGAAACGATGAATCGCTCTCCAATACAAATCTTTATGAACTTAGGATTTCAAACTCCTACACTCTATGCCGAAACCTAACAAATCACGTCCGATTGACCCCAAATTTCTCGCACAAGTCATATTTGACATTACGAACCTGCTCTAACTTCCGAAATCACATTCCGACCCGATATCAAATAGTCAAACTCTCGGTCAAACTTCTCAAAAACCTTCAAATTTCTATCTTTAGCCAAATGACCTCTGGACATCTGAATTCACTTCCGATCGCGCTCCCAACTCCAAAATCACCATACGGAGCTATTTCCAGACTCGGAATCCCAAACGCACATCAATATCATTGAAATTCACTTCAAGCTAAACTTAGAAATTTCTTCAAAAATGCTGAATTCCTCAATATACACTGAAACGTTGTCGGGTTATCCAAATCCTGATACGGACATACGCCTAAGTCTGAAATCACTATACCAACCTGCTGGAACCTTTGGATCCTGATTCCTAGGTCGTTTACTCAAAATTCCAGTCTTACTCAATTTCTTCAACTTAAGGCTTCTAAAATTAGAATTTTCCTTTCAATTTAACTCCGAACCTCCTGAATTTCAACTCTGACCATACACACAAGTCACAATACCCGAAATGGAGCTGTTCATGAACCCTAACTGCTGAACGATGCACTGGATCTCAAAACGACCGATCGGGTCGTTGTAGAAAGAAAATAAGAGCGTCAATAAACAACAGCCTTATAAGCCGGGATGAAATATGAAACCTTCCAAAATCATGTTAGAAATGGTGACAATGTTAGGAACATGGCATATTACGTGTGATTCATATATGTAAAATGCCTAACCCTAACACGATTGTTGTCTCTTATATAGTAAGCTTAAGGTGGTTGGTTTGTGGTGAAACTGGCATCACATCATTACTTCACCAAATTTAAATGAAAGGTACTGATGGCTAATAATGATGAAATCGAGTTGGTTAGTGACGACCCCCATGGTCAGACATTTGAGCAAGAATCATAGAAATAGGAAGACTGAAACGACAAATGTCTGATGTGTATCAGGCTTGGGTCTCCAGTCAGCCTCCGCCTTAGGGTCCCTCCGATAGAACTTCCACGATACCCCTTGCTACCCAACCACCTTTTTCTACAACAAGCGATTCTATTCTACCTCCGGGGTATGTTCCAAAATACAACTTCCTTATCGCCCCTGGTGCCTCCAATATGCCACCTCCTGTCACACCGGTTAGGAACTCCCCTCTCGTCATAGCTAGCGCACCAGTGCATATAGTCCCCGCACTTGAAAAGGTACTGCAACTAGCTGAGGGGTGCAGGAGGAAAAGAGAAGTTGGTGATGGCGTATTTTGGGGAGAGTCTGGTAGGGGTAGCCTCTGAATGGTTCATTTACCAAGATATCTCTCACTGGCATATTTGGGATGACATGGCCCAGACATTCGTCAAGCAATTTCAATACAACATTGATATTGCGCCAGATCACAATTCCCTGTCAAATATGAAGAAAAAGCCGACTGAAAGCTTCAGGGAGTATGCCGTTAGGTTGAGAGAGTAAGCATCTAGAGTTAAACCACCCATGGATGACCATGAGTTAATCAGTGTCTTCCTTCAGGCTCAGGATCCTGATTATTTTCAAAATATGAGTCTGCAATGGGCAAGACCTTTTGCTGATGCAATCAAGATAGGAGAAATGGTCGAGAATGGCCTCAATACTTGCTAAATTTAGTTCTACGCATATATATTTCTTTTCACACCAATTTTAGTGACACGACATGCATGCAGAGTTTTCGGCTAGATTTTAGAAAGCTTGTCAAATCTTGAATTGAATTTAATTGAAGAAAAACACGTGGAGGACAAGCAAGAGGTTGAAATTTTTTGATGATAATCCAGTGTCAAGATCACGTGGAACCGAAACAATCATATTCGTAGAGGTTAAAGTTGTTTATCCCAAACCTATCATGATTACTAACTTAAGAAATTAAATGTTTTGAACTTTGGTTGGACTAATCAGTGAAAGGGTTTTGGCCACGACCTGCCATAATCTAATCATATCAGGGAAGATGGCATGAATCTCCAAAGAAGGTGCATACCAGGGAATTTAAATTGGATAAATTGGTACTGAAGTGCATCATTTAACATCAAGGCAAAACCAAGAAGACAGTCATGTCCATTAATAACGAACTTGAGAAGTGATCGTATGCTTTGCATTCTTGAGCTGGGAGGCTATTTTTCTGCTACTCAATCACTTTATACCTTTCATTACCCCCTTTTGAGTTGTTTTATTTTTGTTGGACCGCCCTCTTTTGGAATCAAGTAAAAAAAAGAAGAAACAAAGAATCGAAGATCCATGCCACTAGAAAATAGGAGCTAGGAAAAATTGATTATAAAAAAAAGAGAAGAGAAGCAAAGGAAAAGAGAAAGAATGTGGAAAAAAAACAACAACGAAATCTTTTGTTGTTAGTTTGAACTACGTTTGACTTGATTCCTTTAAAGGATATGTAGGCAGCTCTACACTAGGGTTCAGTCTAACCAACTCAAAAATAAAAATTACCTAGTATCTGAAACTGGGGAAGATTTGTTTTTATTGTGTTTTTATGATCGATATCAACTTGAGTCTATTTTGAGCCTTAATGTAACCTTTTCTTTCTAACCCTCTCCAAAATCCTTCCAAATAAAGACCTTCCAATTAGTCTTTTAGAATTCCAAGGGAAGTACACAATAAGCAAAAGTTGTCACACGACATAGAAAAATGTCAAGTTGCTTGAACAAAAAAAATATAATGAATGAAAATGAGAGAGTCTTATTGGTGAAAACCCTCATGGGCACTGTAAGGCGATGGTAAGTAGAGATAAATAAATGAGAGAGACTGGTTGGTGAAAACCTTTAAGGGCATTGCTGGTTGAAGGTGAGCTGTTATTTGATACAAATGATTGTAACAAAGAGGCCAACTTCACAAACAAAAGGGAACAACAAGAAGAAAGGGAAGATTGTTTGGATAGATTCGGCCGCCCAGTCTAAAATGCATGTCATGATCATTAAAGTTGGCTACCATATTCAAAGGAGTATTTTCTTTCTTTCTTTCCCCGTGAAGTGGCATCTACAGTTAAATATTATTCCCTCTCACTTTTACATTACATTATTTTGTCCATTTGCATTTTTATTTTTGAGTCAGTTTTTGTTAAAACAACCGAGAAATGATTTCAAAATCTTTTACGAGCTTTCCAATTGTACAAAGCAAGTTCAATCTCAGCACATCAAAAAGGACATACCCAAGAAGCAACATGCATAATACGTTTTTGAGGTTAAACAAGATCCGAGGGTTCATGCAAATGTAAGATCCAAAGCGAAAGCTTTGTTGGTCTATTTGCCTAGAAGCCAATAAAGAAAACGCCACAAAATTGGTCATTGTTTTCTAGAAGTTCAAAACAAAGGATGTGAGGCGTACATGACATTGACAAAGGCACAAATCCAACTGTGATTTCCTCCGATAAGCCGAACAAGTTGTTTCGAAGAAATCATAAAGGTCTCTAAGCAAGACTTGCATCAAGGACAAAGCTGATAGTACCACAGACACAAACTGATATCGGGTGCAAGATAATAAAGTTTGATTATTAGAGGAATAAACCGCCAAAACAAAGACTTTCTTTGTAGACAAGGTTCGGCAACACCTTAGACATACGGGTACAAAACTGTCAGGGGTGACATTAGAAAGCCAAATTTTCCGAAACACTGTACGGAGCGTCCGAGCCTTTTGGCATTCAAACTATTAAGGCCACAAACTGCGAGAAGTGAAGTTTTTGGCTGCAGATTCAAACTGCTCAGGGCAATTAAGGCCACAAACCGACCACCACTATTAAACTTACAAATCTTTCTTTGTTTGAAGCAGGAAACAATGAAGCATAGAAGTGAAATTCCCAAAGTACGAATGCCACTAAAGGTAAGTTCTTCAAAATCTATGTTTTTTCTTTCTAGGCATGCCCGTAATTACATCATCAGCCACTTCATTTTCCAGCATAAGGTACACTAGTCCTTAGCTGAGATTCCATTTTGATAGAGGAAACACCACTACATAGTCGCATGTTCAGTATAGGATGCACCAATCCCTAGCTGTATTTTCCAATATAAGGTACAACGATATTTAGTGAGGTTCCGTTTTCATACAAGGTATCATATCCCATAGTTACTTCCTCTCTAAGTGATACAAGGCTCCAACCCTTGGTTACATCCTCTCAGTGATACAGGGTGCCAACCCCTGGTCATATTCTATCTCAGTAATATAGGGTGTCAACCCCTGGTTATATTCTTTCTCTGCGATACAAGGCGCCAACCCCTGGTTACATTTTTTCTCTATGATACAGGGCGCCAACCCCTGGTTACATTCCCTCCAAGTCCTTCAAACTCACTCGTAGGAGATGCACTTCCTAGTTGAGTCATTCCAATAGGAGACGCACTTCCTAACCGAAACCATTAATCCTAGGAGACGCACTTCCTAGTCCAAACCTTTCAACCTCATTCGTAAGAGATGCACTTCCTTGTTTGAGTCATTCCAATAGGAGACACACTTCCTAACAGGAACCATTAATCCTAGGAGACGCACTTCCTAGTCCAATCCTTTCAGCCTCACTCGTAGGAGACACACTTCCTAGTTTGAGTCATTCCATTAGGAGACGCACTTCCTAATGTGAACCATCAAATCCTAGGAGACGCACTTCCTAGTCCAAAAATTTCAACCTCATTCGTAGGAGATGCACTTCCTAGTTTGAGTCATTCTAATTGGAGAAGCACTTCCTAATGAACCATTAATCCTAGGAGATGCGCTTCCTAGTCCGTACCCTTCAACCTCATTTGTAGGAGACACATTTCCTAGTTTGAGCCATTCTAATAGGAGACACACTTCCTAATATGAACCATTAATCCTAGGAGACGCACTTCCTAATCCAATCCTTTCAACCTCATTCGTGGGAGATGCACTTCCTAGTTTGAGTCATTCCAATAGGAGACACACTTCCTAACCGGAACCATTAATCCTAGGAGACGCACTTCCTAATCCAATCCTTTCAACCTCATTCGTGGGAGATGCACTTCCTAGTTTGAGTCATTCCAATAGGAGACACACTTCCTAACCGGAACCATTAATCCTAGGAGACGCACTTCCTAACCGGAACCATTAATCCTAGGAGACGAACTTCCTAGTCCAATCCTTTCAAACTCACTCGTAGGAAACGCACTTCCTAATCGCAACCATCAAATCCTAGGAGACGCAGTTCCTAGTCCAAAACTTTCAACCTCATTCGTAGGAGATGCACTTCCTAGTTTGAGTC
This sequence comes from Nicotiana undulata, assembly GCA_005239495.1. NCBI lineage: Eukaryota > Viridiplantae > Streptophyta > Magnoliopsida > Solanales > Solanaceae > Nicotiana > Nicotiana undulata. Next base: position 40,593 of record ML248478.1, on the reverse strand, counting down.
ATTCCGATAGGAGAAACACTTCCTAACCGGAACCATTAATCCTAGGAGTCGCACTTCCTAGTCCAATCCTTTCAGCCTCACTCGTAGGAGACACACTTCCTAGTTTGGCTCATACCATTAGGAGACGCACTTCCTAATCTGAACCATCAAATCCTAGGAGACGCACTTCCTAGTCCAATTCTTTCAAACTCACTCGTAAGAGACACACTTCCTAGTTTGGCTCATACCATTAGGAGACGCACTTCCTAATCTGAACCATCAAATCCTAGGAGACGCACTTCCTAGTCCAAAAATTTCAACCTCATTCGTAGGAGATGCATTTCCTAGTTTGAATCATTCTAATAGGAGACGCACTTCCTAACCGGAACCATTAATCCTAATAGACGCACTTCCTAGTCCAATTCTTTCAAACTCACTCGTAAGAGACACACTTCCTAGTTTGAGATATTCTAATAGAAGACGCACTTCCTAATCGGAACTAATTCTAGGAGACGCACTTCCTAGTCAAATCCTTTCAACCTCACTCGTAGGATACGCACTTCCTAGTTTGAGTCATTGCAATAGGAGACACACTTCCTACTCTGAACCATCAATCTTAGGAGATGCACGTCCTAGTACAGGACTTTGAACCTCATTCGTAGGAGACACACTTCCTAGTTTGAGTCAACCCTGTTCATTCTAATAGGAGACGCACTTCCTAAGATGAATCATTCATCCTAGGAGGCGCAATTCCTAGTTCGAGTCCTTGAATCTCGCAATCATTCCAATGCTACCCATGGGAGATGCACCTCGTAGTATAAGTTTTATAAGTTCGACTTCTAAGATAAGCACACTCGATTCGGAGTATTCAATATTATTTTTGCATCTTTCAAATAAAATAAGCTGATACGCAGCTTTACCTAATAACTCACAAAAGATTTTCAACACTAAACTGGGGCAGAAAATTTTGTTCGTTTTGTTCGTCTTTGATGGATTTAAAGACCCCGCCGTAGAGCACAGGTCGTGACGATCAATTTTTGCAGTTTCACTTGTCATCATAGGGAAGAAGTCTTTCGATTATAGGATAGTTGGAGTTAACTTTAACGATGTGTCAGCAACCCAGCTTCTCAAGATTCATCTTCTCAAGATTCATCTTCTCAATTTCGGACCAGGAAAGCAAGCAACTGACATTGAGTCATAATCTTTAGTCAAAGAGCATCAAGATCCAAATCTAAAGTCAACACAAACGAGCAAGTCAAGAATCAAGATTAGACTCCAAAAGACACATAGATAGGAATTTTGTAACTCTGAGTTTTCAAACATATGTAGTTCTCTTCTCTTTTCTTTTCGATGTAAGTAGCAAGTAACAGTAACAGTGAAAACAGCAGCAGCAACAACAATAATCCTAAATATTGTGTCTGGTAGTCCCAGCTACCAAATATTCGCAGAACTACACTGACTTGATTCCTCTAAACAAGGATATGTAGGCAACCTCGGAAGCAAGGTTCGATCACCATTTATAGAAAATTGCTTCCATTGGAGAGATAGGTGAGAAAAATTAACTATGGCATTCACTTTTCTTTGCACGAAAACACTTCATGTTCTCGAGCAAAGAGGGGCAGCTTTGAATACCTAATATTTACACGCTTTTAATTATCCGACAAAAACTAACTTTTGGATGATTTTAGTTATTTTAGTTATTTTGCTTTGTACTTATTTGTGCATTTTTATGTGAATTCCTTAATTAAAAAGTGCCAAAAATATTTTTACCTTTTATTTCTATATCTTAGTTTACATTTTTAAATTAAATACACCAAAAAGATTTTCCTTTTACTTGTATGTTTTATTTAGGCCTAAATAAAATAAGTAGGGGTTAAGAGTTTGGGCTTGTGTATTGAACCAAAATTGGCCCAAATTTTGAGCCCAATTCGGCCATACCTGGTCTAATAAATGGCCTGCCAAGACCTGGTCCAAAACGACGTAGTTTCATGATTAAACTACGTCATTTCATTAAGTGAAACTAAGATCCAATTTCAGCCCTCCAATTCTCAAGATCCAACGGTCCTAATTTAATCCATCTAAAGAATATAATCCCTTTTAAATCAGATTTTTTGCCTCATTATCCCATAACCCAAACCCTAAGCTTTTCCCCATTTCTCTCTTCTCCCCCTTCTCTTTCAGCTGCCGCCACCACTGCCGACGTGCACCACCGTGGTGGTGGCACCAAACCCCACAAACCTTACATCAAACGCATCCTCTTCTCCCCCTTTACTCGAATCCACCAGCCAAACAACCAAAAAGACCTTCTCCGCTGCCTACCACCGTTCGGCCGCCCCCCACCACCGCCTCCAGCGGTTTTCCATTCACCCAAAGACTTGCACCATTCTATTCTTCTTCTCACACTCTATTCCTATCCAAATTCTAAATCTTCAAAATTCTCATCAATCTCCCTTAATCTAGCTTTGACGGAAACCTTTGCCCCTATTTCTTTTGAAATTGGTCAGCTTATAGCCATCCCCATTCCATAATACACACATTTGGATATATCTCTCGCAGAGCTACTGATTATGTCAGTATCAATTCCAAACTCCGACCAGATTTTTCCGGAAAGCTCGTTGTTGACCACCTGTCCGCAAAGGGTCTGTTTTTAACCTTTTTCTGACTTAGACGATCGTCTCTTTTTAGCAAGACGCTAAAATCCTATGGGTCCAGTGTGTGCTAAAAAGAAACGTCCGTTTCGAGGTTGGACAAACACCATCTGGCATCCCTGCATCCTCTAGTGGCTCGAATTAGTTTCAAGCGCGCTCGCTGGGTATAACCTTCATCACCTCACTAATTTCTGATTTTTATGGTGATACATTTAGTTTGCAACTTTTATTTATGTTTTGATCAATCATTCTAATTAGATTTTCAAGTTAGTTATTGATTAGTTATCTTTGTTTATCTTAGTTGTTAACATTAGTAGAATTGTTCACTTAGTTAGTCATTTTGTTTAGTTGTTGCTAATCTTTGTCAGATAATTTACCGATGCTCATCCAAATTCTAGTTTGTTCACTATTAGTTTGCATAAATCACATTGCTTTAATCCAGTTTGTTTGGATGATCAATCTGGTTACAATCAAAGTGTTGTTGTTGCTTTGTCTATTTCATGATTGGATTAGATTTGAGTATTTGAGTTTTGTTGATAAAAGCTGATGTTGATCGGAATAGGGTACATAGTTGGTAGTTGTTACTATTTGAAGTATGTTAGAAAATCAACTACTTTATTTTGTGTCTAAACTGGGTGAAAGAGGACTGTCCTTTCTCCTATTTGGATAGTCGTTTTGACAGTATTTGGTGAGAAAAAGTAAGTCTTTTGGACAGATTTTTGGTGAACCAAAATCTTTCCAAAGGTGCTTGCTTTTCCTACTTAAGAGGGTCTCCTCTCACATCTTTTACACACTGTATCTTACATTGAGTGATCATCTGTTGCACTCTAAAAAAGACATATATCTTTGAGAAAAATCAGCAGCTTAATATAAATAGCAAGCTGAAATTTTAGATCTTTGTGAGTATTATTTGAGTGCAAAAGCTCTGACAAAAAATAGAAACATCCATTAGGTAATGTGTGAAGTTGATAGCAACTAGTTTCAGGCATCTTTGTTGAGTCTGCTAGGCTGTCTTGACACTTGAGTTGCTGTTGTTTCTACTGTATTTGCTGCTGAATTTCTGTTGCTGCACTGTTGTATTTTTTGTAATTCTGCAACACGAGGTAACCTTTAGCCCTTTGTAATGTTAAATTTATTTTTATATGAACGGAATAAAGAAGACTCAATTACTTCAAATTATTTCAGTTGCTTTCTGCTTCTTATCCAATCTCTTGGTTATTAAAAGTAAATGCTAGAGTTCTGAATTTTTTTACATTTGGTTGTAAGTTGGCAATGAAGTAGATTAGTTTAATGTATCTAATCGAATCTCACTCGAATTTTTGAGCTATTCTTATTAAGATAAACAACATGTGTTGCCTGCTTTGCCTTTCTTCATTTTAAAAAATGAGCATTTCAAGGTGAAACAAGATCATGTACTTGTTAAGGGCTTTAATTTGATTGTTGTTTTGACAAGTTGGTGTTGATGTTCCAAAGATATACGACGCAAGTTCTGGGTCTCCATTCAAGTTAAATCTAGTTCTTTTTTTTAAAATAATATTCTCATTCATGGTTTAGTTATGTTTTGAAATCGTTTTATTAGTAAAAAATGTTTGGTTCATAGTCATGTTTGGATATGCATTACGGTTATTTTATTTTATTTTGATGTGAAATGCTTAACTTCTGTGGAATAACACTTTCTACCACCTTTTAATCTATCCTTTTATTATTTTGTGTTGTTTCATTTTTATATTAGTTTGGATACTTCATTTTCTAGTTTGGTAATTAAGCTCGAGCAGGCGTAAGTCGACTCAATCTCTTTAAAGTGCCATGTTTCCTCCAATAATAACAAAATTATTATTTTTTGTTTAACTAATTCCAAATAATTTAATCATCTTAAGTAACTAATTTACACTAAGTGATGCATAACAATATATATATATATATATATATATATATTTCCAACTAGTAGTATTTTTTTCCCCCATTTGTTGGTCTTTCCTTCTTTGCTTTTTTCATGTGATAGTTGTAATTTAGGCAATTCTAGTAAGCCTATTTTACTATGAACCAATAAGGCATCCCATTAGCAAATAAGGTGGCTCAATGCCTTGAAAAGCCAATAAGAAAGAAATAGCTCAAACTTTCAAGTGCTTATTCTTTTTACCAATTCGTACAATAATAAGATTTTCTTAATAATTAAAATAACTTAGTAACTTCATCACTCATAATTCTCTTTCTTAATAATATTTAAGCGATAGGCAATTCGTAGGCGCGCTTTAAGTTCACGAAATTGCTTGCGTAGCATGATGTTTAACATTAAATAAATTAATTCAACAATGTCATACCATACTCGTTAGTTTTTAGTTAACTTCCAATTTAATTAATCTTTTGCTAAATTTGTAGATTCGCTTGTGTAGCGCGATAGTTGATATTTAATTAATTACTTTAAATGTAATAACTTTTTCAGAAGTAATAATATACTGATAATCTCTGTCAGAATCGCGAATTTGCTTGCGTAGCGCGGTTATGAAAAAAGTCAATAAATTTCTTCTTGATCACGCATTCGCTTGCGTAGTGTGATTATGACATCTTATTATATTCTCTAATTTTCTAATAATTAAGAAATAAAAGCGGATATGTAAAACATGAAAATAATATAAATCACAATTTGTCCAAATTAATTCAAGCCAAGGTATAAGTCAATTCTAGAACCACGGGACTCGGGGAATGCGTCACACCTTCTTCCCGTTCAACAGAATTCCTTACCCGAACTTTATTTTCGCGGACCGATAAGAATAGAGTCAAACTTTCTTTTGACTAGGGATTCGAGTAAAAGGTGACATGGAACACCGAAAAATCAATTCCAAGTGACGACTCTGTAAATAAAATAATCCCTACTCAAATTTGTCACATTAATTGAAAAAACTCTTTAACCCACAATCCATAACATACACATATCTATCTTTGGTGGGTAGAAAAAGGGGTGTGGCACTAAGACTAGGTAAGCCTAATACTTACTGAATTAAATGATAAAATTTAACCAAAAAAACTATTAAACATAAACTATATATTTATATATAAAGCCAACAATCCCAACACAATATAATACCCTGAAACCGATTGTACAAGTCAGTGGCGAAGCTTGGAATTTTTGCAAGGGTATTCAAATTTGAAAGAAGTGAAAAAAATTTCTGATAAAAGGTGTGCAATATGTATTATATTCCTTTTGAAATGTTATATTTTACCTATATACACTGTACAATTTTTCGGCGAAGGGTGGTCAACTATATGGCTATGTGGCTTTGCCATTGGTACAAGTCATAAGCTCTACTGAGTTCACTAGAAAATCTATAAGTACAGCTGTGACGGAATAGAAATAAACTGTACAAGATAACTTCAGAAGGAGACTCAGAGGCCTGCAAAAGTGATGGCGGGTATACCATGAAGTCTCTGTGGCAATACTCGGTCAGCGAACTAGTGATCAACTAACTCTGAAGTACCTGAATCTGCACAAAAATATGATAAAAGCTTAGTATGAGTACACCACAACGGTAAAGTATTAAGACTAACCTTGGTGCAGTAGTAACGAGGAACAATCAAGACAGCTACTAGACAAAATAACCTGTGCAAGTTTAAATGTAAGACTAACAGGGAACAATATCAACATAAAGCTAAGCATGGTAAAACGACAAGATTAATTGCAATAGAAAGCTAGAAGCAACCATTAGCAACAAGGAACAAATGGGTAACAGTGTCGTAGAATAAGCTGAATATAGTCAAGGCTGGTGACACCAAGTAAGGAAAACAAGTAGCAACCAAATAAACAACTACTTTCACACAAGATTTGTACAAGAACCCTAGTCACCACAATTCGCAGCTCCCAAGTCACGAACCCTAGTCACTTGGCATCTTGTGCCTACATTAAAATTCATATTTGCACAGACAACTCACGTGTTAATACCATTAGTACCTCATATTTGCACGGACAACTCACGTGCTAAGGGAGTGACAATACCTTATATCTGCACGGACATCTCACGTGCCAACAATAAAATGACCCATAATCGCACGGAAAACTCACATGCTAACACTAACCATAACTCATAACAACACGAGCAACTCACGTGCCAATAGTACAACTCTCACACAGAAGGAAAGTAAACAAGAATACATGTAAATGATCAATGAACATCAGGATTCATCTTCTTAAACCGATTTGAGTGATTAACTACGTGTATGCTTGTGCAGTGTTATATCACAACTCGAATCAACAAGTATGTGTAGAGACAACGAATGAAACATAGGAAACAACACAACAAAACATAAAATGCATAACTCGCACAAGGTAGGCATACCACTACACAAATATCATAAATAAAATGCCCCCATGCCATTACAAGTAATCACAATTCATCCCCGACATAGCCCCATTGTCTCGCCACGTGCGCAACAATAAAGTAAATGCCCGCCTTGTCTCGCCGCACACACCTTAATAATATTCCTGCCTTGTCTCGCCACATACACAAACCCACTCATGCACACACACACACACACACACACACACACACACACATATATATATATATATATATATATATAACCCGCCTTGTTATGCGGAATGTGAAATTATTAGTAACAATAGAACGGACAACTCACGTTATGAACACACCGACAATCCTCTCAACAATATCACGTGTGCCAAAAACATAACAAAACAATATAATGACTTGCACCACATGTACCCATATGCCACAATATTTTCTCAAAACAATTCCAATACCACAACCACACATAGCCCTCGACTCAACAACAGTAAGTACAACAATAACAACAACAACAATAGCACGAGAGTATGACAAGTAAATCAACACAAATATTACAAAACACAAAGAAACGGAAGAACGAGCTCATAATGAATGACATAACAAGTAATAATGGTTTCAAACAAGAATAACTCAACAATGGGAGAGATAATGTGTAACAACGACATCCAATAAGAGTAACTCAACAATTAAAGGGGTAACATTTAAAAAAGTTTCTAAATAAGTATAACTCGATGATAAGAGAGAAAACATAACAATGGTTCCAAATAGGTACAACTCAACGATACGGGCGAAATCATGTAACAATGATTCAAAATAATGGAAATCAACAAGGAAAATGATAGCATGTAACAATGATCCCAAATAGGTACGAACATAATTAACCAATACGCTCTCAATCATGCAATGCCCAATTACTCATCTCGCTCAATTTCCGCTATAAGACCACAATAGAACTGCACCATGTGTGCCTAAACCCAACAAATCACAACTCCTCGTAGCATAGAAGAGTAACTCACAGAAAATTTCAGAACACGAATAAGCTCAGCAACAACTGAGTGGAACATCCCTCACAATAGTACTACAGAGCCAACCAATCCGACTCGGTGTAGAATACATATCCTAATTAAGTCTACCAACGGACCCCCAATCATCTCCGGGCACCCACAAATAGATAAATAAACCTCCAAAAGCCCGCAATGAATGAATCATAACACATACTATCATCTGGCTAGCTTCGGCCATGACTTCACAGTCCACAACCATGAAACAATCTGCTCCTGAGAACTCCCAGTCTCCAAATTCATAGAACACACGAATCACCCTATCTTATCCCTACTCCACCGCCAGAATGCCTAACACATCTCTCATACACGATCATCCCACAAGGAATACATCTAAAGAATTTCCGTTCCACATAGAAAAATTTGAATATCAGCAATTGATCAACCAGGAGAGTGTCGCAGTACAAGTAAGGTATCCATACATAATAAAAAATTGCCCCTTCTGAAATGTATACTCTCATCAAGCCATACCAAATATTAATATCATTTACCTAGTCATCTGAAAACAACTATGCTGCCTACGAATTTATGTACTTCCCTTCCAAATTGACTCGTGACCTTGCACTTGCAAATCTCAATCCCACACAACGCACTGCATCTACCATGCCATCCTGTGAAGAGTACAAGATTCTCATAATCAACTCTGAGCCACAAGCAGAACAAACATCCGATCAGTCATAAACCTTCCATTGATCCTATCCTGGAGAGAATCTGAATACGTACATATTCTTCACGCCGATAGGAATATACTCCTCAAACCGTGGTAGAAACCATTAAAAACTCTTCGAAGCCCATTCGCACATCACCAAGCTATCAAAACCGAATCTCTCTAACTCCACCCAGCCACGCAGGCCGCCATAACCCTAGAGCATTTCCCAAACACCTGTAGAGACTAGCCACGTCATAAGTACCTAAATAACTGATCATACCCATTATTGTGCTGATCCACCCTACTACCAAGCTTTCCTATTTCTCCAAGACCTTTCCAAATTGCCTTCAAATTTATACTTCTCCTTGCTAGAACACCACGATCCCAACCAAAATTCACCACACAATAGACCCTAGTATAAAACCACAACGCCCTAAGGCCCCTAAGCCGCTAACTTCCCTCTTAAGTACCCCGAAGCACCACATCCGACACACCCACTCTAAATAGACCTTATGTGACCCTAAAACTGTTTCCTTCATCTTCTTGATGCTGAAATGCATAATCCACAATGATTAAAAAAATGCCACAAGTCTCGACACCTTCCAATGTAACTCTCAGTTTCTATCCATATACAATTCTTGAAAATTCCAAATCGCAACATATAAATCTTAAATTCATTAGAACCATTCTCGAGAGTCATCCACTCTTCTCACCCAATGACCTGTGACCCATTAGCACACCAACACTCAAGTGAGTTACCCACACTCCTAAGCAACCGAGCAAGTCCTACTCCATGTACACTACATCCTTCATGGATAACTACTCAATTATTTTTATGAATCCCATATACCCATAGAGTGTAATACAATCAATACACAAAATTTCCCTCAATTGAGTCACCCACAATCTCAACCCTTACAGTCATAACTTATTCACCAGTATACCTCAAACCGAAACCAATACAACACATAATCGTGCAATCAACTCGTCGATAACATACTCCCCCACTTGGCTCAAAGCCATAGATAAAAACACACAATAACTCACAATGCCCATACTCTATACTGCCATAATACCGTAGTGAGATTCAACTAAATCCTTTCCGAGCTCCTATGACGCAAACCATCTAATACTTCAAATTATCTGTAAATTTCACATTCACCCTTGTAATAGTCAAGCCAACTTCCACAAGCGATCCACACTCAAATTGCAACATATATCATACACTAGTAAAAGAGAACTCTCCACAAAACATCATAGGGACCACACAACATCAAGACACCTTGCAGGAGATAACCCACCTGCTTTACCTCAAACTGGCATCTCTTATACCTTTCCACAACCACAGCTACTATTCAATCACTTGTTCTTCCTGAGTCTGATCTCAACAATAAGACACGAGAACCTAATTCGTTCTGGAATTAAGCAACATGAAATATCCTTTAATACACTCATAACTCAAAACCATACGCCAAATCAAGAAGGAAATCAAACACCCAATAGTCCTTGCTACTTCTCAAGTAAACTCTTCCCGTCACATTCGAACAATCTGGACACATCTCGCAGTCACATCATACAGGCATCCAATCACAAATTTCACTAATAGGGACACCAACAGACATATAAGTCCCAAAAGCACGTGCTCCCACAATCAAAATCTCAGTGCTCAAGCTATAGTCAAAATAGGGCCTCAAGTCCTCTAGACTGGCGCATCATCATCACGCCAAAATCACATCTCGCACCTCAACCATGGAATCACAAGACGTCGATGCAGAACGGATACCGAGCGCTCATGTGTGCATACGAATGCGTGGAATGAATTCAAAGGGTTACACTTCAAGTTGAATCAATGCCGCACGATATGGAAAACAAAAAGATGGGAAGTATATCCTAAATGTCCTATAGCCTCTCGAAGATAGGTATGGACGTCATCATACCGATCCGCAAGACTCTACTAGACACTTGCCCATGACTTGTAGAACCTATAAACCTAGAGCTCCGATACCAACTTGTCACGACCCAAAATCCAACTAGTCTTGATGGCACCTAACCCAACCCGCTAGGTAAGCCAATTAACAACTATCCAATTTCAATGAAATTTAATAAGACAATTAATTAAAACAAAATATATAAATCCTATACATTTCTCAAGGACTGGTAGTACAAATCATGAGCGTCTAAGGACAAAATTTACAACGCTGAAATGAAAAAAATACATCGTCTGTTTGAAAAGTACATAAACAAAGTTTTATAGATCTAAAACTACTACGAACAAGAGAAAGCTACAACCAGGACGCAGGTATATCTTCAATCCAGCTCCCATCGAACGTAGCAACATCAACAGCCAACATCTGCACGCAAGGTGCAGAAGTGTAGTATGAGTACAACCTATCTCATGTACTAATTAAGTAACAAACCTAACCTTAGGTTGAAAGTAGTGACGATCTAACACAAGGTCGGGTCCAATACCAATATCCCGCAATAGTTCATAACAGCATAATACAAGTATAAAAGAGGTATCTCTGAAGTAAAAAATCCCAGCTCGTTCATAGTTCCAGAAAATAGTCATGCTTTTCAAGTATCTCAGTGAAAATCCAAATCTTTTACCAGAAATGCCAAAAATATGAGTGAGTTCGAAAACTGTAATTTTTTCAAATATCCTTTCCACAATAAATAAGATATATTTTTTCTTTTCAGATAACAAGTATAAAATACCTCTCTATGCCCACATATCAATGTGTGTGAAAAGTCATGAATGACGTGATACCGTATAACATGAGAAAAATGCATCTCTATGCATGTATGTCATGTGTGCATGCAGATGCCATGTATCTCAGAGATGAATCATGTACTCACACTCTCAGAGTACTCAATCTCACTGTCTCACATTTTTCACTCATCATGCTCAACCTCTCGGTACTGTATATGGCCCATACGGCTCAGGGAAGATCCATCCTGGAATATATACATCACTGACCATCAGTAACCTAGTACTGAGGAAGTTCAATTTGGCCCCATGGAGAAGATCCATCTTCAGGTATATAAATGCTTCGGACAATATCCATGTCCAGGGAAGATCCATTCCTCAATATAACCAACCGCGCTCACTAGGGGTGTACAAACTCTGGAGGGGCTCCTGCAGCCCAAGCACTATAATCCGCATGGACCACTCACATGTTTCACGAACAACTCACATGTTGTACGCACAACTCACGTGCTATAGTATCAATATCCTCACAAATAGGCCCTTGGCCTCACTCAGTCATCAATCTCTCCAGTATCACTCACAGGCTCACAATGACATGAAACTAGCCTGACAAAAATGATATGATGTAACAATAAATAAAAAGTGAGACTGAGTACGAAATATCAATGAAGTTAGTGAAATGACAGCAAGAAACAACAACTATGGGCCCAACCGTATCAACATAAAGTCTAAACATGATATCTAGCATGATTGACAGCTCATTTACTTTATCGCATGGTAAAAACACGGATATTAACAAAGTAGTACTACTATACAATGCCATGGAAACAACAGAGTCCAAATTCACATGGTGCACGCCCACACGCCCGTCACCTAACATGTGTGTCACCTCAATACCATTCACATAACACGTATTTCGGTGTTTCATACCCTTAGCATGTCACGATCCCAAATCCTAACAGGTCATGATGGCGCCTATCGTGGAACTAGGCTAGCCAACCATCACATAACTACTCATTTATTTCAACATAACTTCTCAAAATTCATTAATAACCAGCATAATAAGTATAAAAATTTATTCTAAGTCTGTAAGCAAATAAAAAATATTCCACTGTCTAAACAAATCCCCCAAGACTGGAGTCAACCGGTCAAGAGCATCTAATAATAAACTAACATTGCTACTGTCATAAGAACAATATCTCGAAACAAAGTAATAATACTAATAAAGGAAGGGAGTTGAAGAAGCTGCGGACGCTGGACAGCTACCTCGAAATCCCAAGAGTTGATGTCGTACGGATGCGAGTGACTACCACTCATTACTGGTACCTAGATCTGCACACAGAGGTGCATGGAGTAATGATGAGTACGCAAACTCAGTAGTAATGAAATTAAATCACAGACTGAAGAATAAGAAACACACAACACAAATACACCAATTCACAAATAGTAAAACTTAGGGTCTGAGTGAAATACATATTTACTACATGAGTTTGAAAACCATTTCCAGATAAAATCCTTTGAACAAGTATATTTTCAATTGTTTCTCAGTAAAACTCCCAAAAATATCAGTATAGAAGACTGAAATGAATCATAATCAAGCTCAGTAAAAATATCATATAATTCCGCCCCATGGGCCATATCAACACTCATATTTCATCACTCAACATCTCACCATCACTCGGTAACAGTCACTCAGCACCTCAGAGTCCCTCATACCTCCCAATCACTCGTCACTCGGCACTCAGCACTCACACTCAGTAGGTATCTGCGCTCATTGGGGGTGTACAGACTCCGGAGGGGATCTTACCGCCCTAGCGCTATAAACAAGCCAAATCATGGAAATAATCACTCAGACACTCGGCCTCTCTCATATCAACAATATCCTCACAATATAGGCTCTCGGCTTCACTCAGTCAGACACTCTCAATATGCCACTCGGGCCATAAATAAACAGGGTTCTCGACCCAAAGCAGTATTTCATTTCAAGAAATAGTAATATCATCAAATAGGAGTGTCAACAATTTCACAAGAAAGACTGAGTATAAAATCTTGGTTTCAAAGTGAGAAATATCATGAAAATAGCCCCCAAGGGGTTTAACAGGTCGGCATTAGGCCCCAAACATGGCTTACAGCCCAAGTATAACAAAACATATCAATACTATAAAACATAGGCTTTATAAGTAGTTTTGCAACTCAATGGTTGCCTAATAGGATCAAATTTCCAAATTTCCAATTCATGCATGCCCCACACTAGTCATCCAGTGTGTGCGTCACTCCAAAATCGTGAAAGGATATAATGTCTGGGGTTTCATACCCTCAGGACAGGATTTAAAGACATAACTTACCTCGAACTAGCCCGAAAAGCTACTCCGCAATGCGTTTGCCCCTCGAATCAACTTCCGAGTGCTCCAAATCTATCAAATTCAGATTCCTCACATCAAAATATGCAAAAGGAAGGAAACCCAATAAAAAATATCGACTTTATGCACAAAACCCGAAATTAGTCAAAACCAGACCCCCAGGCCCACGTCTCAGAACTCGACATACCTTGTACCAAAATGTTCCTCATCATCTTACGAGTCCGTACATATAAAGAACTCAGAAATCGGAGTCCGTTTTACCCCTCGAATCATCCCTAAAAGGTCTCATAATATCAAGCCCTAGTTTCACCTTTCTCTACTGATATTCATAAATTAAACACTAATAATAAAGTCCTTAATCACCTATAATCGAGTTAAAAAGTCCAAAAAGCTTACCTCAATGATGCACCAACATTTCCTTCTTCAAATACCCTCAAAAAGCTCGGAACCCGCATAACAACAGTGAAAAGATGGTTAAAAATCGTGAAGTCTCCTTTTTATACTTTTCTGCCCAGGCTTTTCACACCTGCAGCCCCAAATCTTGTACCTGCGGATCGCACCTACGGTCAAATCCACCGCACCTGCGGTTATTCATTAACCAGGCCAAACTCGCACCTGCAGTCCTATTTCCGCACCTGCAGACCGCTCCTGCGGTCCAAATGACTGCACCTGCGTCCTTCCCCTGGGCTGACCAAAAGTCACACCTACAGAGCCTTGTCTGCTTTTGTGGGCCCGCACCTACGATGACCCATCCGCAGGTGCGGTTACACTGCACCAGTAACTTCAGCAACAACAAAAACACTCCAAACTCTCCGCTAACAACACAAAACCATCCCGAGCCCCTCAGGACCCCAACCAAACATACCAGCACATCACATATGATCATTCAAACTTAGTTGCACCCTCAGAACACCAAAGTCACATCGGATTCAAGCCTAAGAACTTTGAAATTTCTAAATTCTACCAACGATGCCGAAACTATCCAAAACACCTCCGATTTATCTGAAATTTTGCAGTCATATCCAAAATGACATTACAAACCTGCTCCAACTGTCAAAATTCCATTGTGACCTTGATGGCCTAGTTTCCACTGACGGTCGGAAATCGCCAAAAACTAACTTTCGCCAATTCAAGCCTAATTCTACACCGGACATCACAAAAATATTCCGGACACACTCTTAAGTCACAAATCACCTAACGAATCTATCCGAGCCATAAAATCCATATTTCGAGGTCGTTTACCAATAAGTCAACTCTTAGTTGACTTTTTCAACTATAAGGCTATTTCTGGAGACTAAGTGTCTCAATTTCCACTACGACCATTGCGGACCCCAGCTAACTGACTCTAACACATCATGAACAGTATAACCAACCTATGATAAGGCAAAAATAGCAATAGAAGTGCAAATTCTACGGAACGACCGGTCGGGTCGTTACATTCTTCCCCTGTTAAACAAACGTTCGTCCTCGAACGGGTCTAGAAACATACCTGGAGTCTCAAACAAGTGAGGATATCTGCTCCGCATCTCCCACTCGGTCTCCCAAGTAGCCTCCTCCACTGGCATACCTCTCCACTGTACTTTCACTGAAGCTATATCCTTAGACCTCATATGACATATCATCCTCGAGATGAGATGTGCTGCAGTCTAAAACATGAGACGGGTCACCAACATACTTCCGGAGCATCGACACGTGAAATACCGGATGAACACTCGATAGGCTGGGTGGCAAGGAAATTCTATACGCCACCTCTCCAACCTTCTGAAGCACCTCAAAAAGACCAATAATCCGGGGACTCAGTTTTCCCCTCTTCCCGAACCTCATAACACCCTTCATGGGTGACACCTTCAATAGTACCTTGTCACCCTCCATGAAAGACACATCCCGAACCTTTCGTTCTACATAACTCTTCTGCCTAGAGTGCGCCGTGAAAATTCACTCCCGAATCAACTTCACCCTCTCCAACGCATCCTGAACCAAATCTTGGCCCAATAGCCTAGCCTCACCGGGCTCGAACCAACCAACTGGAGATCTACACCTCCTACCATATAAATACACATACGAGGCCATCTGAATACTAGACCAGTAGCTGTTATTATATGCAAACTTCGCTAGTGGCAGAAACTGATCCCATGAACCACCAAAATCAATCACGCAGGCACGTAACATGTCCTCCAATATCTGAATAGTCCGCTCTAATTTCCCGTCGGTCTGAGGATGAAATGCAGTGCTAAACTCTACCTGAGTACCCATACCCCTCTGTACAACCCTCCAAAACTGAGATGTGAACTGAGTACCTCTATCAGAAATGATAGAAACTGGAACCCCATGCTATCGGACAATCTCCCTGATGTAAATACCAGCTAATCGCTCCGAGGTATAAGTAGTACCAATATGAATGAAGTGTGCGGACTTGGTCAGTCGATCCACAATGACCCAAATAGCATTAAAACCCTTCGAAGTCCATGGGAGTCCAACTACAAAGTCCATAATTATCTGCTCCCACTTCCACTCTGGAATATCTAACCTCTGAAGTAATCCACCTGGTCTCTGGTGCTCATCTTTGACCTGCTGGCAGTTGAGACACCGTGCTACATACTCAATAATATTTCTCTTTATCCGCCTCCACCAATTCTTCTATCTCAAATACTGACATTTTCGCGGCACCCGGATGAATAGATTACCGCAAGCTATGTGCCTCTGCTAATATCAACTCTCGAAGACCATCCACATTGGGCACACAAATATGGCCCTGCATCCTCATAACACCGTCATCACCAATAGTTACATCCCTGTCATCCCCTCGACGGACCCTATCCTTAAGAACCAATAAATGCAGGTCATCATACTGGCGAGCTCTAATCAGATCATAAAGAGAAGACCGGGAAGCCATGCTGGCTAATATCCGAGGAGGATCTGACAAATCCAATATCACTAGCTACCTTGTTAAGGCTTGAAAATCACGTGCCAAAGGTTGATCTGTTGCTGACAGATAGGCTAGACTCACCAAACTCTCTGCTCGGCGACTCAGGGCATCAGCCACTACATTGGCCTTGCTCGGATGATATAATATGGTGAGATCATAATCCTTGAGAAGCTCCAACCATCTCCTCTAGCGCAAATTCAAGTCCTTCTGCCTCAGCAGATACTGCAAACTGCGATGGTCTATGAAAATCTCACACTGTACCCCAACCATTCTACTATTTGGTCTAAACAATTCATGTACATTTAAGGTCAAATGATGAGAATTGAAGCATGAAACCTATCTTCAAGCCCAATGAGGACTCTCCAAATGTTTCAATATGGGTTATGATACTCGGATTGCCATGGCACCTCTACTATATGGAGATACTCACTCCTTTGTTATCTCCAGTAGGAAAGGCTCTATTCCTTGATCTAGCATCTTTTCAGAAGACTGGAGGTAGTGTGGTTAAGGTAAAGATGCAGATTAACCTCACTAAGGAAAGGCCAACTCATGTTTTGTTAGGGTATGATGAAGATCAAAATGTAAATGGTGATGGTCAATGGCTTAAAGTTCAATATGACAACCTTCCTACCTATTGCACCCATTGCAGACACCATGGTCACTCAGTGCAAGCCTGCCCAGTCAAGTCCAGGGATGGAAGTAGAAAAGGCACAACATCAACCTCTCAATCCAATCTCCAACAGAAATCCATAGAAAACCCCTCCACAAGTAAACAATATCAACACAACAAGCAACAAGAAAAAACAAAAAGAGGAGGGCAAGACCAAACTAGTAACTCAAAGGCAGTAGAACACCAAAAGGAGAATCAAGTCCAAAATGAAGAAACAACTCCACCAAAAGATGACTGGCAAACACAAAAAAGAAAAAATTTCAAAGGGAGCTCTCAAAATAAGAAGCAGCAACAGGTTTACATGCCAAGACAACAGCCAAATCAATCAACTATTCCTGTAAATACTGATGCACTTCCTGCAGTTGATCAACTGATTAACTCCAATCAGCATTCAGGTATGGTCTCTGGTGCTCTTCCTGTAATTGCTGATGTAGTTGTGAATGATTCTGGTGTCCAGAATCCTGTATCCCAATCCCAATCCCTCTCTATTGTTCTGTCTGATAAAGAAGCTCAAGGAGGGGTGGAGAATTGTCAGGGGAAACCTATATAAATACAGGAAGGGGTACCTTCAGGGGTAGGAGTTCCTCATGTTTTGCATGAGTGTGCAAGTGCACAATTGGATGACCCTAGGTTGGACTATCAAACCCCTACTACCACTGTTCCCAACCATGATCCTCATCATGTCCATTTCTCTGAGCATTGTGAAGTTACTAGTTCTGAAAAGGAATTCTCAGTTTAGGATGATGAACATATCAGGAGAATAATGAAGGAAAAGCTAAGGCAACTGATTTCAACATACAACCTCCTAAACAAAAAAATAAACCCAGTCAAAAGAGAAGACAAGCAATGAGGAAACAAAATGCAGTAATCAACATCAATGAACCACCTGATACTGCCGAGTTTTTGATCCCTACAATCCAGAATAAATTCAGGCCTGATCCAAATACAACAGAAGAATACCCTATTCTCTGTTACCCAATAAAGAACCAACTTCAGATGGTAAGGAATCAGACCTTCCCACCAATGATGAAAACCCCACATCCAAAATACACAAATCCACCTCAACTCCTATTAGCACTCCTAGAAAAAACCATCTCTTGCACCCTCTAGACACTCCACAGCAAGATGCGTACAGACCAATTGAATCAAAAGATGAAGCAATTGGGGAACAAGATGTTGACCATGATTCCAGCGATGGTGATCTTGAAAAGGAACAACATTGTGAACTCCTGATTGCTGCAGTGAATGGAAAGTCAAACAAAAAAAATGATGCTCCTGCAATTGTTCCTCCCAGAAAGACCCCCCCCCCCCCCNTTTTTCCCCCCCAAAAACCCCCCCCCCCCCCCAGCAAGGTTAACCAGGGGCATAACAGCTAGAAATAGAAGTAGCAGTGTCCCACTAAAACATAACCTAAAACCCTTCTTCCAATAGTTAGTACAATCATTTGGAATGTAAGAGGCATCAGGACCTATGGATCCATTGAAAGGATCAAACTCCTGAAACACATACACAATTTTTCTTTCATAGTTGTCCTTGAACCTTTCTTAGACAACTCTCACATCAACTCCTTCAAAATCCAACTCTCAATGCATCAACTTGCTTCTAATGTCAATGATAAGATCTTTGTTTTTTGGTATAAGGAATTCACTGCCAAGGTCCTAGTTCATGATGAGCAAGAACTTTCTTTGGAGATGAAGCATGTTGAAAATGGAAATTTGTTTCACCTAACAGTCATCTATGCCAAATGTAAACTAGTTCTCAGAAGGCCACAGTGGGAAGCTTTAAGGCAGAAATCAACAAAATGCAGTGTACCATGGTGTGTCATAGGAAACTTTAATATCATTGCTTCTGTAGAAGAAAATATTGATGGCATTCCATACCAGGTGTCCAAGAGTCTTGATTTTTGAGCATGATGGAGGACTGTGACCTTTGTGGATTTAGGTTTTATGGTCCTAAAATAGCATGGTCTAATGGAAAGGGGCAATGTTCTATTGTATGGAAAAGGTTAGCCAGGGGACTAGACAATGATCACTCGTTGGAAGCCTTTCCTGCTGCCACAATCTCTCATTTAGCTTTAACAGGATCTAATCTCAACCCCCTACTATTGGAACTTCCTACAAGACAAGATAGTGGCAAAAAGTACTTCAAATTCCTCAACTGTTGGGTGGACAACAAAAACTGTCTACCATTGGTTTGTGAAATCTGGAAAAAAGATGTTAGAGGCAATGTTATGTGGGTGTTTCATCAAAAAATGAAATCATTAAGCCATGCTCTAAGTCTTTGGTCTAGAAAACAATATGGGGACATCTTACAAAAAGCTAAATAATTTGAACAAAAGGTGAATGATGCAGAGATGATATGTGCTAAGACAAACAATGATACTGACAGAGCATACTCAATGAGCTCAAGTCTAAATATGTTAGATATTTGAAGATTGAGCAGGAAGTTCTAAAACAGAAAACACAACTCAAATGGTTCAAAGAAGGGGATGCCAATTCTAGATACTTCCACAATTTAATCAAAGCAAGAAGAAAGAAGATGTTCATCCACAGAATCAAGAATGAGGAATGTGAATGGTTTCAAGGTGAAGAAAATATTAGGAAGGCTGCCTTTGACTACTTCCAAGACCTCTTCACAGACCCTAGTTCAGTCATTATGGAAGACCTGCTTTCCATAATTCCAACCATGATTTCTAGTGATGACAATGTTATTCTCACCAGGGATCCTTCTATGACAGAGCTCAAGGAAATAGTTTTCTCCATGAATCCTACTACTGCAGCAGGGCCTGATGGTATGAATGGGATGTTCTATCAATCCTGTTGGGAAGTCATCAAGGAAGATTTACTCAAGGTTGTTTTAGCATTCTTCAGAGGCAGTCCAATGCCTAGGTACATGATCAATGCATTCCTTGTTCTACTCCCCAAGGTTGAATTTCCTAACAGTCTCACAGAATTTAGGCCAATCAGTCTCATCAACTTCATCAACAAAATTATTTCCAAGGTTATTGGCGGAAGGCTAGGGCCAATACTGCCAAGGATAATTTCTGCAAACCAATCAGGTTTTGTAAAGGGCAAGAATATCTCTGAAAATATTATGCTTGCACAAGAAATTGTGCATGGTATCAAGAAGTGAACTGTGGGGTCAAATGTGGTCATTAAGTTTGATATGGCCAAGGCTTATGATAGAGTATCCTAGAGCTTCACATGAACTATGCTTAGGACGATGGGATTCAGTGAAATGATCATTGATATGATCTGGAGAACAATGTCCAACAACAAGTATTCAGTCATAGTTAATGGCACCAGATGTGGTTTTTTATAATCTACAAGAGGCCTCAAACAGGGTGATCCACTAGGTCCTTCCCTATTCATCGTAGGAGCTGAACTATTGTCTAGAATGCTCAACCTTCTGAACCATGATCAGCTTTTCCATGTATTTTACATGAAAAAAAGAGGTCCTCAAATCAACCATCTAAGTTTTGCAGATCATATCATTATCTTCACCTCTGGTAAATGATCTTCCCTCTGAAAAATTATGTGGATTCTTAGCAACTATGAGAATACATCTGACCAACACATCAACAGACACAAGAGTCATCATGACTGCTTCATGTGCACTGCGAAGTGCTGTCAGAAGAATTCAAGCAGAGACAGGATTTTCTACAAACGATTCACCACTCATATACTTTGGCTGCCCGTTGTATATTGGTAGGATCAGAATAATGTACTTCAGTGGTCTCATCTCTAAAGTGGTAGGAAGGATCAAAGGTTGGCATGGCAAGATGCTATCCTATGGTGGCAGGGAAACTCTGATCAAGTATGTGCTTCGATCCTTACCAATTAACCTTCTCTCAGCTATATCTCCTCCAAAGACTATCATGAAGCAAATTGAAAGTTTAACAACTAACTTTTTTGGGGGAATGGATAAGGACAAACACAAGTACCACTGGGCCTCATGGTCTAAGTTATCTTTTCCCTCCAATGAAGGTGGTATAGGTTTTAGAACTATCCATGAATCCTGTAAAGCCATGGAACTCAAGTAATTGTGGCATTTTAGATCACCAAAATCTCTTTGGAGTTCTTTCCTGAAGACAAAGGCAAAGTACTTCCAAAGATCAAACCCCATATCCATGAAATGGGACACAGGCCAATTACAAGCATGAAAAATATTGATGTTCAATAAGAGAGAAGCAGAAAAAGTAAGTCACTGAAGGCTTCATAATGGGGAATGTAGTTTTTGGTGGGATAATTGGCTTGGCTCTGGGCCACTAGCATACAGCAAAAATGAAGGGGGAAGACCTAGAAACATATATGTGTCCTATTTTTGGAATGAAGGCCATTCGGACCTTCAAAAACTTAATGAAACTGCCCCAACTCACAAAATTCAAGAGATCATGCAGAAAATCATCCACTTCAATACTAACCTTCATGACAAACCTATATGGACACTTATAGTCAGGGGAAACTTTACATGTGCTTCTGCATGGGATCTCATTAGAAAGAAAAAAACCCCAAACTTCACCAACATGATGACTTGGCATAGGAAGATTCCTTTCAACTGGTCCTTCTGCTTGTGGAGAGCACTCATAAATAAGCTTCAAACTGATGATAGGGTGCAGATGTTCAGTAACCCAACAGTTACCAGGTGTGTCTGTTGTTATATGCATGCCCTAGAAACATTTGATCACCTCTTTAGTTCCGGGAACTTTGCTAGAATCATATGGAAAAAATATGGAGGCCATGTGGGCATTCAAACTGAGAACCTTCCTCTGAGGTTGCTACTTATGAAATGGTGGATGTTGAAGACTCATAATACTGTGCAAAAGCTCATTTTAGATACCCTCCCCATCATCATTTGTTGGAACCTGTGGAAGAACATGCGTAGTGCCAAGTATGGGTCAAAATACACTTCACTGACTAGAGTCCTCTATTATATCAACGCTAACATCAACTTACTCCTAAGATCCAACTTTCCTGATATCAAATGGCCTTTCAACTGGGGGGGACTCTATGTCTTCATTGAAAACCTTCAACATCTCAGTATCTCAACTCAAGTCACATGGAACAAACCTAACTATGGTTTTGTGGAGTGCTCTGACTAATCCTGGAAAGACTGGAGCTGGTGTTATCATCAAAGATCACCATGGCCAGTTCATCCATTCAATGGTTGTTCCTTTGGGGGAGAGTATCAACAACTTTGCTGAAACTGAAGCAGCCAGAATAGGAGTCCAATGGTGTTTGGATAATGGTATTTCCAGAATTCACTTGGAAGCAAATTCAGATCTTTTGGTCAGATGGTTGACAGAGAATAATGACTCTCCTTGGGCACTGAATGTGCAGATCTCCCATCTTAGGCTTCTGTGCACTCAATGTGAGGTTTTCAGAGTTTCTCATATCTATAGAGAGGGCAACTGTTCTGCATATTCTCTCTCAAAACTCAGACCTGATCTCAATACAATGACCAACTTCACCTCAGCTACTGAACTTCCATCTCACATAAGAGGCCAAGTCCTCCAGGATTACTTGGGTACCCATGCTTTCAGACACAAAAAGACCAACAAGCTGCAAGTTCCAACGTAGAATGCTACTCCCTATGCCTCTTTAAATATTTATGGTTGAATCCATCGCAAGGGTGGGGTAAGTTTGAACAGTCCAAGACACCATAAAATATGCTAACACAAACACCAGCATCATCTCCATCTCATGTAGAAGCATAGACAACAAGTTTTTACTAACTCTGTTTGTTCTTTTGCAGGTTTTTCTCTCATATAAACTACTCACCTCTTTGATGGTGTTTCAGGGTGTGGTATTAGCCTTAGAGCTCATCCTCCTGGAACTACAACAAAGCCTTGAAGTAGGGTATATAGAGAAGGAAAATACTTTCTCCTTGGGAATGCACAATCTAATGGCCACTCCTCGTTATATGATGTCAACAACATTTACGCTAAGTTTAAAAAGGAATGGCCAATGGCTTAAAGCAGAACCCAGCATTCACACACACCATCATAAAACAAAACCTTATTTCTACACCATACACCATTACAAACCTCCAAATACACAACCCAATCACAACAGTATTCCACAAAAACCAAACACCATTGCACCAACTGATCCTATACACCACCACAACCAAGAACACAAAAAACACATCTTTAGTCATATTACCTATAGGATCAAGGCAGAAAAAAACTAAAAGGAATGCACTTCATACTTCAAAAGTTGAACCACCTTGGGCAATATCCTGCTTTCCTATAACTGTTTCTAGAATCCACAAGAACCTAGGAGCAGTTCATCCCACTTTGAAACCCACCCTTCATGCCTAAACTCCAAAATACCTCACAAAAATAACAGAATCAACAAGCTGGGCAGAAATGCCTATTTTTTCTCTAACTCTATTCTCTTTTTGCAGATTTCCCTCCACTCTACATAATCAATCGGCTCATATGTTTTCTAGGTGTGGTATTAACCTCTATGATGTTCATTCTCCTAAAAACATATCAACTGATAGTCCCAGACCACTATGCCAATAGTACCAACACACATGTCTTCACAAAGAAAGGAGCAGTTACAGCTGTAAAAATTGCAGAATCTTATGCAATATGTAGTCTTCAGCAGTGTAGCAGTAGCAATGGAACTCACAATCCAGGTAAATGTGCACTTCAGAAGTGCAGGATTCCACATACATGTTCCTAAAATTGTGATCCTTCACCTTCTGCACACCTCCTCAAAAACAGATGCAACAATATAAATGACTGCAGTCAACAAAAGAACCTGCAGTCAGTGCCACCACTTCCTCTGCACCCAGACTTAGTTCCAGAATCCACAAGAACCTGGAATATGACCCCCCCCCCCCTTCACTAACATGTTTGCTTTTTTTTGCAGGTACATGGAGCTGACTTGGTCAATTGTTGCACTTTCAGTCAGTGGAATTAGCTTCCCAGATGCTCATTCTGCTGAAAGTGCAGCAATTCTTCCAAGTCTCTCAACTCACCATCACACGTACACAACAGGTTCCTAATAATTGGATGCCATCAGCACTTAATCAACAGCAGCTCCAACACTGTAGCTTAGTGTCTTTTCAAAGCAAACACTTTCAGGAGACACATCAATCTTCTGATTCCCCGCAGCGACAACACCAACAACAACGTGCCAACTACTCAAGTCTTAGGCAGAAAGCTACTAGGGATCCACATATAATCACCCTGCTACCTACTAGTCTTCAACAACAAACACACAACTTTGGCAAGTCTGCTGCAAGTCATAAGTCCTCTTGGATAAGTGAACCAAGCCAATGCTAACTCCCTTCTGTCATCACCAAGAAGCAGCAACTCCTCTGCCCAATGCATAGAGCCTTTTTGATAGCCATCTTCAGTATAGCTTTCTTTGCATACAATGTCAAAGCAAGACTGAAGATAACCTCCCTCACTACCACATGTTTTTTGTTATACTCCTTAGGGAATTTCTACACCTTCATTAAATGTAGAATATTTTGTATATGGATGATGTTATTCCAACTCACCCCTGTGATAGATTTGGGATCACATGTGCATGTTTGTATAGTTGATCTAGGTTTATTTCAACTTGTTTTTTGTATATCTAGTTATCTATCATCTGTGGATAGATAATTGGAACATCTCTATAGGTCTAACCCTTCATAAAATACAGGATTCATTTGGTTGTCATGCTTGGACAATAAAATGTCCTTTCACTGTATTTCGGGAGGTCAGGTTTATGTCTTCCTCCACTTTGTACTTTATGTTATATATATGAGAAACAACCCTAGGCACAATGCCTAGTGGATTCTACTAAAAAAGTCATCAATCAAATGCCAAATATGAAGATAGATTCATGAAATATAACAAAAATCGAGTATAGAACACTCACCCCAATCCATATGGTGAAAATCGCCTCCAAAAATTGTCCAAATCCGAGCTCCCCAACTCAATATGACCAAATGAATAAATCTTCGATATTAAGTATTTTTGCACAGCTGTTCTGCCTCGTTTTGCGTACCAAATAATCTCAAGACTTGCTTTTGATGCCTCTAATGGATTCCTTGTCAAATTTCAGTCAACATAGGCTTTTGAATCACTCCATTTGACCTTATAATGAAAGAGATATGTTGGTTTCAATATTTTAAAATGTGCAGATTTTTAAATACGAAATCAGTGACAATTTCGTAACTTATTTAAAAATCTGGCAACTAAATTCTTAGTATAATGACCATAAAATCCTTGTACGATGTCTGAATTCGACGATTCTTTTTGCTACGGGTCCGTAATCATGATACGAATCTAATTTTACAATCAAAACATATATCGGAGCTCATTCGTTCAATATGATATCATTTATGCTTGAAGAAACAATATCGAAACATAAGAAAACTAGCGCAACACAACCCAAACCTATCCAAAACTCACCCGAGCCCCTCGGAACCATTTACGAACAAATCAAAAATTCCCATAACATAATATGGACTTACTCGAGGCCTCAATCATGGATAACAACATTGAAACGACGAAACGCACCTCAAATCAAACTTAATGAACTTTCGACTTCCAAAAACTCGCGCCGAAACATATCAAATCAATACGGAATGAACTCAAATTTTGCACACAAGTACTAATACATTATACGGAGCTATTCGTGCCCCCAAATTACCGATCGAAGTACAAATGCTCAAAACAACCGGTCGGGTCGTTATATTTTCACAATTTTTCACTTTGATTCACATGATTTTGTTGTTAAAATCTAAGATATATTGATGAAATATTATTAGAAATAGATTAGAATCAATTAACCAAAATTCGTAGATGAAAATCCGTCTTCAAGTACCATCCTACTGAGTTTACGATTCCAAAATATGAAAATGATACCGAAAAACCCGTCCATCAGCTTTTTGTCCAGTCACATGTGTCGCAATTTATACCTGGGGTTTCAAATGAAAATCCAACAAATGCAATGAAGTTGCAAAAGCGAAGTCCCTCATACCCTTGCTACAGTCGAAAATGTGACATATTGTTTGCAATTGCGAACTAGTGACACATCCCAAAAGCGATCAGGATGAATGCATATGCGAATCAAGCTTACCTAATCCTCGATCAATAAATGAAGACCTAACATACTACATCCTATTATCGTAATTGTGATCCAAAGCTCGCAAATGCGAGATCTGAGATATCTTTGCACAAACAAGCAGAATTCAAACTCTATCAAACACTACGCAACGCGTTCGAAACTCACCCCAGCCTTTGGGGCTCTGAACCAAACATCAACACAAGTCTAAAATCATAACACAAACTCTCTCGTGCAATTAAATCATCAAAATAACATCTGAAATCACGAATCGAACCTCAAAAAACATGAATTCAACATGAAACACAAGAACTTTTAAAAACACAATCGCACGCCTGATTCCTATCGAAACAACTCGGAATGACGCTAAACTTTACAGACAAGTTCCAAATGAAAAAAAAGGACTTATTACAAGTCTTGAAACAGAAATCCAATCACGATAGCTATGAAGTCAACCTATGGTCAAACTTACCAAAATTTTAAGCCTTCAAATTGCCAACTTTTAGCAAAACAACACAAATCAACCTACGGACATCCAAATTTGAATCCGGGCATGCAGCCAAGTCCAAAATTACGATACGAAACTATCAGAGCCATCAAAACACCGTTTCGGGGTCGTTTTAACAAAAGTCAAACCTCGATCAACATTTTCAACTTAAGCTTCTAAAGTGAGAATCACTTATCCAACTTCACCCCGAAACATCTGAAATTCAAATCTGACCATGCACGCAAGTCATAATACACAACATGAAATAATTCAAGACCTCGAACCACTAAACGTAACCTTAAAGCTCAAAACGACCAGTCGAATCGTTACATCTTTTAGGCGAGGATGTTAGAAAAAGTCACATGAATATTTTAAATAATCTTGGCATGAGTTTAAAACTTGAGAAAAGGTATGAATAGTGCATATGATGGGTTCTAAGCGTTGTTATAAACCATTGTCAATGGTGTGGTGCTTGAGTATGTTATGAAAGGTATTTCTTGCCTATGTGCTTAATTTTCAGTTGCCTGAGGATGAGAAATAGATTAAGTGTGAGGTGGTGATAAAGGATGAAAAATGCATAGTTTGAGTCTGTTTGTGTGTTATTTCTTGTGGGATTTCACACCGCTTTCAAAGTGAAAATATGCTCGTTACGTATTTTTTATGTGTAGGAAGAACCTTATGCGGAAAAGGATCAAATATGAGAAAAATTAGTGAAAAAGAAGCTGAAGAGAATAGTCCCGGACAGCGAAGCAAGGTTCACTTCGCCAGAATGGGACCAGACTAGAATAAACCAGCTTCTCCAATCTGAAATTGAAGAAGGAAAATCCGCCCCATACTAACCCTAGTCGCTATAAATACATCCTAAAACGTGATTTCGAGGGGGATACACTACTTTGGAGGAAGAGAAGACTTTGTGGAGGCAAGAACACGCTAGGAGCAAGGTGGAAAATATTTCTACGAGTTTTTCACTTTCTTCTTCATATTTCCATTATTGGTTATGAATTCTAGTAATGCAGTTTTGCATATTATATTTTGATGGAACCTTTTGTAGGATAAATTCTTGTTATGTCTATAATTGTGTCGTTGGATTTCTCTACTTGTTCAACTATGTATTTGTTGTTGTTGATAGAAGGCCATCAATTGACTGTGCCTATTTAGTGTGTATTGCTTGAGATAGGGTAAGTATTTAGGCAATTGTTGAACACCATCACTCATAAAGTATGTGAGAAATAAATACAGAGGGTTTAAATGTGAGATTAGAGATAACAAAATCTTGGTACGGTCGTAGTCAGCTATGAATTAGTGCCAGTCAACGTAGTTCGAGAGAATATATCTAGTAAATTATGGTAGTTGCTCTCGAGAGAATTACGACACTCGAAGTACTCACGATTGGTAGAGAATAACTAGGTGAAATTATAGAAGACGTAGCAGTAAGGATTCCAACGATTGGAGAAATCATAACTCTAGACCTCCTTGATCTTGTCTCCAACCCATAGTAATATTAGTTGTTAATTCATTTCTTTAATTTGTTAGTTAATTAGTTTAAAGTAAGAATCATTATATTTATAACTTAAGAATTGTTTAAATGTGTCTTCTTAGTGATAGTGAACAGTTATAGATAAATTTTAGTTTAATATGAGATTAGACTCCAAACTTTTAGACTGGATTATATTTGCAGCAACCGCTTATCTTTTTTAGCAATAGAGTTGGCCATAATTAGTTTACTCTAGTAATTAGTCATGCCTTTTGGCATTAATAACTAGCTCCTACAGTGTTATGGGCGGTGTTTACGAAGCTTCAGAAAAAACCATCGTGGTCATGGATGCTCTCTTAGTCAACCTCCCAATGTTAATGAGTATAATTATTGCATTATCGACCAATAATCCGCATAAGTTTCAAATAAATGATTCATCTTTTCCTCCTTTGTTATTGATGTTGCTTCATGTTAATTTCCACATAGTCTAATGATAATATGTGAATTAGACTATATTTTCACCCCTAATGAACCATCCTTTATTATGTTTTTAATGTAAATATTGCTAACAAAATGCTCTGATTAGTGTTTTTATGCTTTGCAGGATATATTCTATGATGGGAGATACATTGGAGCAATTTGGAGTCAATTAAGGGAGTTTGAGGCCAATCGAGAAGAACCTGTGAGAAAAGCACAAGAAAAAGGCTAAATTGGCTAGAAAATAGCCCACCGCGACCGCAGTCGACCGCGGCTGGAGCGCGGTGGGCAGAACAACTGGAAGCAGACTGCATGTAAAACATCGCGGTCGCGCCGCGTTCATGCCGCGGCCACGGGTGAAAGCTCCAAGACCAGAAAACTGAAGGACTTAAGTGCAAAACACGGGAATAAATTTGCAAAACACTATTTAAACATTGTAAATCCGCCCAAGAGAAGGATATTCTTGTTTTTAGACTCAAGTAGGAGGCAAGAATAATTGTGAGAAGACAAGCAAACATTAGAGTTTTTCTAATCTCTTCCTTTAATCTTTGTTTTGAGAATTATGATTTCTTTTGGGTTTTTATTGCTCTAGAGCATGAGTAGCTAACTTTTCTATTCTTAGGTTTTGGTGGAACCCGTTGGGGATGAACTAATTGTGATATTAATATAGTTTTGTTTGGTTGTTAATCTCTATTTGTTCAACTACGTTATTGTTGTAGTTGATTGAAGGGCCCTCAATTAGTTTTTCATATTTATTATGTATCTACTTGAGAGAGAGTGCATATTTAGGTAGTTTTTTGAACAACATCACTCCCGAAGTATAGGAGAGATCCATAACCGAGGGTTTAGAGGTTGGATTAGAGATAACGATACCTTGGGTGCAATCTAAGTGAACTGTAATGCAATCTAGCTAGCGTAACTTGAGAGAGTGCGTCTAGTAAATTATCATAATTACTTGAGAGAGATTTATGATAACTTGAGTGTTCATGATTGATAGAGACAACTAAGTCAAAACTATAAGAACTACACAAAAAGGAATTTCACCAACGGGGGAAATCATAACCTTAGACCTTTATTCCAATTGTTTACACCTTATTGTTAGTTAATTTTTAGTTTATTATTTTCGTTCAACTGTAGTAGTATAACCAACACAAAGTGATATTCATAACTTTTGAGGAAGTTGATTATTGAGAATTTAGTACTATAACAACAACATTTGATACGTTAATTTCCTATGGGCTTCGACTCTGGGCAAAATACCCGGATTATATTTGTAACGCCCGCTTAGTCTTTTACTAGACATAGTTGAGCGTAAACAAATTTTTTGCGCCGTTGGCGGGGAATTAACGGTATTATCAATTGTAGTTGGAGGAAAATATGAAAATTCCTAAATATAATCATTTTTCTTTGATTTCATACATTTATTGAATTTCTAACGTTTGCTGAATCGGTTGTACAGGTACATGCCTAGAAACTCATCGAGAATTGGTGAAGTATTTGAAGCCTTGCCAGACCCCAAAAAAGTTTTCAAGGCCTTGAACAGGGCCAACCGGAAGAGCAAACAACAACCACACATTGAACACCTTGAACTAGACATGGAAGATCTGAACGACAGAAACAACATTAATGTTGGGGATGGTGCGGTCGACCCAGCTGCACGGATTGCAGCGCCTGAGCTACCCATTATACCTGAGGCACCATTATACGACTGAGCACAACAGACAACTTGGCAACCGCGATTTTGGTCCCTCAGATAGAAGCAGAGTCTTTCCAGATTACAAATAATATGCTGCACTTGTTGCAGCATAAGGGGTTCGGGGTCATACGTTGAGGATCCCCAGCAGCATTTAAAGAACTTTCTGTCTATCTGAAAGATGCAGACGCAACGGAATGTTACTCTGAAGGCATTAATACTATTATTTTTCCGTTTTTGGTGACAGGAGATGCCTAGACTTGGCTCAACTCACTCCCTATCAACTCAATTGCAACACGGGAGGAGTTGGTTAAGCAATTTTTGAATAAATTCCATACACCGAACAAGACAGCGCAGCAGATTAATGAGATCATAAGCTTCAGGAAGAAGCCCATGGAGACATTATAGGAGACATGGGAACGGTTTAAAGGGATGTTGGTTATCTGTCCTCACTATGGTATTCCTGAGCAAATGTTGGGGCAGCGATTTTATATGGGTCTAGCTGATGGTGTAAAGGCCAATGTTGATGCTTCAGCTGGTGGAGCATTCCTAAGCAAGACATGGAGAGAGTGCCAGATTTTACTTGATACGATGGCACAGAATTCAGGGTGGACAACCAAGGATGACACAGATGAGTATACTTACGAAGAAGGTAGAGGAGTCGGGGATAAATTAGCAAGTTCATATTGTGGATACTACCAATGGGGTTTTATGCACATCTTGCATTAGCCAACTAACTGGTAATTAGTGGAATGCAGATTGTGATCACCCTCCTTACCCAGAAACATGAATTATGTGTCAAACTATGGAGGCCAAAGACAGGGGGACAGAATTAGGGACATCAAATTCAACCATATAGACCACCTCATCAGCAACAGAACAATGGAAACATGGGTGCCATGACACCTCACGGTAATGTGGCACCTTACCAAAGGCTAAAAGGATATAACAACTAGAATCAGCAGCAGGCATACCACCCTCCTCAGCAATAACATGGGGGGAGGCAAGAAGATGGGTTTTACAGGCTTGAAGCAATGATGCAACAGGTGATTGGGTCGACCACCAAAACCAGTGAAAGGGTAGATGCGCATGATTCAGCTATTAAAAATATTGAAGTGCAGTTGGGCCAGATATCAATGGCAGTGAACAATCTTCCTCTTGGGACTTTACCTGCAGACACTTAGGTGAATCCTAAGGACCAGGGCCCGAAGCAGCTGATGGCAGTAAGTCTCCGCAATGGCAGGGACATAGACTTGGAACAAGAGTTGGCTCGTGAAAGCAGGCAGGCAGAGACACTAGTACCAGTGCCGATTGAAATTGATGACTCCACCAACTTGACCAAGGTAACAGTGCAAACTGCTGAAGGAGAACCCAGTGTGCAGAGTGAGGCTGAAAAATGAAGTGGAGATAACCCCAAGGCCAGTAGTTGAGGTGGTAGTTGAGAAAGAAAAATCCCAAATCACTAGGAAGAAGAGACCGCCAACACCATTCCCTCAAAGGCTGGCAAAATACCAAAAGGATGAGCAGTACAAAAAGTTCTTGGATATGCTAAAGCAGATACATGTAAACATTCCTTTGATTGATGCTCTGAAGAAGATGCGTGGGTATGCAAAGATGATGAAGGACTTGATGTCCGGAAAGTTTGATTTCCATGACTTGGAAACTGTGACTCTTACTCAGACTTGCAGTGCTGTGGTAACACGACCAATTGCAGAAAAGTTGTCTGATCTAGGGAGTTTTACAGTTCCCTGCACCATTGGCAATTTTGCTTTTGCCAAAGCACTGTGTGATTTGGGGGCCATCATTAATTTAATGCCCCTGGCCATTTACAAGAGACTAGGTATTGGTAGATCCAGACTAACTTCCATGTTGTTGCAGCTAGCTGATAGGACGGTGAAGAGACCGTCGGGTATTCTGGATGATGTTTTGGTGCAAGTGGGGAAGTTTGTGTTCCCTGCTGATTTTGTGATACTGGATTGTCGAGTGGATGAGGAGATTCCCATAATCTTGGGAAGGCCATTTTTGGCCACAGGTAGAGCCCTCATTGATTGTGAGACTGGGGAGCTCAAGATGAGGCTTAATGATGAAGAAATCACATTCAATGTGCAGAAATCCATGAGGCGACCGAGTGAGTTCGCCAACTGATCTCTCAATGATGTGGTGGATGTGATAGTGGAGGAAGATGATGCGTCCTTAACTATTAAGGACCCCCTTGCTGCATGTTTAATGTATTTGGATGAGGTAAATGAGGAGGAATTGCCAGAGTGGGTGTTAGAACTTGAAGGTAAAGGGGTCTGGCCGAGGGCTCTCGAGTTTGAACCCTTGCACTTAGAGAAAAGAGAGAGCCCGCCAGCCAAGCCATCTGTGGAAGAACCACCCAAACTAGAGTTGAAACCACTGCCAACCCATCTACCTGTTATTATCTCATCAAGTTTGTTAGATGTGAAGGCAAATCAGCTGTTACAAGTACTCTCTGAGTGGAAGACTGCCATTGGATGGACCATGGCAGATATCAAAGGGATCAGCCCGGCATATTGCATGCACAAGATTCTCCTAGAAGAGGGACACAAACCTTCTAGGGAACACCAAAGGCGCTTGAACCCAAACATGAAGGAAGTGGTGAAGAAAGAAATCATCAAGTGGTTAGATGCGGGAATTATTTTCCCCATCTCTGACAGCAGTTGTGTTAGCCCAGTGCAATGTGTTCCAAAAAAGGGTGGCATGACGGTTGTAAAGAATTACAAAAATTAGTTGATATCTACAAGAACCGTCACGGGCTGGAGAATATGCATAGATTACAGAAAGCTGAACCTTGCGACCTGAAAATACCACTTCCCACTTCCCTTCATTGATCAAATGAGTTGGCACTAGTGTTTGCTTTTGACAAGTTCAAGTCTTACTTGATCGGGTCGAAGGTGATTGTATACACTGATCACGGAGACATCAGATACTTGGTGGAAAAGAAAGAATCCAAGCCGTGCCTAATTTGTTGGGTGTTGCTTCTGCAAGAATTTGACTTGGAGATTCGTGGCCGCAAGGGCACGGAGAACCAAGTCGCTGACCACCTGTCATGACTTGAAGGTGCTGAGAATGCAATTGAATATGAGGATATTCTGGAAACCTTTCCAGACGAGCAGTTACTCGCCACAAGCATGGAAGATGTGCCATGGTATGTAGACATTGCAAACTACCTGGCAAGCGGTATTGAACCTTTCGAACTCTGCTCTGTCCAAAAAAAAATATTTTATCGTGATTGCCGCAATTACTATTGGGATGAACCTCATTTTTTTAGAATTTGTATTGATAACATGATCTGGAGGTGTGTCCCCGAGATAGAGAAATTTTTTGTTTTGCAGGCTTGTCACGCATCAGCGTATAGAGGACATTTTGGAGGAGTTCGCACAGCAGCAAAAGTGTTAGAGGCCGACTTCTACTGGCCAACTGTGTTCAAAGATGCCCACCAATGGGTGAAGGGCTGTAATGAGTGTCAGAGGACAGGAAACATATCCCGTCGTCATGAGATGCCCATGAACCCAATACAAGAAGTGAAGGTATTCGATGTGTGGGGGATTGACTTCATGGGTCCCTTTGTCAGCTCCTATGGCAATAAGTACATACTTGTTGCTGTAGATTACATGTCCAAATGGGTGGAAGCGGCACCATTTCCCACCAATGATGCAAGAGTGCTGGTGGGGTTCCTGAAGAAAAAAATATTTACACGTTTCGGGATCCCAAGGGCCATTATTAGTGACGGAGGCACTCACTTTTGCAATCGTGTCTTTGAAAAGCTACTAGCCAAGTATGATGTACGCCACAAGGTGGAAACCCCTTATCACCCTCAGACGAGTGGGCAGGTTGAGGTGTCAAACCGTGAAATCAAGAGTGTGCTGACAAAAAGAGTAAACGCCACAAGAACTGATTGGGTGAAAAAGCTTCATGACGCACTCTGGGCCTATAGAACTGCATTTAAAACACCAATAGGTATGTCTCTGTACAAGTTGGTATTTGGTAAGGCCTGTCACCTGCCTGTAGAGCTGGAACATCGAGCCTAGTGGGCATTGAAGTAGTTGAACTTGGATCTTGATGATGCGGGTGCAAATCGAGTCACAGAGCTGCATGAGTTGGAGGAATTCAGATATCAAGCATTTGAAAGAAAAACGCTATATAAAGAGAGAATGAAGATGTTACACAACAAAAACATTGTGGACTAAAATTTCAAACCCGGAGACAAAGTATTGCTCTACAATTCAAGATTGAGATTGTTTCCGGGTAAGCTCAAGTCCCGATGGTCTGGACCATTCAAAGTGGTCACAGTGTTTCCCTATAGTGCTGTGGAGATTGCTATTGAATATGGGTCCAACACCTTTAAGGTTAATGGACAGAGAGTAAAGCTGTATGTGGGGATGAATGAGACCAGTGAGTTGTCTGGGGTGCATATTTTTGAACCTCAGAGGTTGAGCGAGCCATATATGCCCTCATTCTGCGTCGTGCCAAGATGTTAAATTAGGCGCTTCATGGGAGGCAACCCATTGATTGTTGTATTCGTCGTGTCGCGACGTTAAATCAAGCGTTGCATGGGAGGCAACCCATGATTTTAGTGTTTTCTCTTTTGTTTGTGTTGAGATTGATGTACATACATCTAACAAGTTATTGAGTGTGCACGACAAGCTTGGAGGTGTTTAGAGAAAAGACGTGGTCATAAAATAACTCTGGTAAGGTAAAAATATGAGGAAAACACATAAACAAGTGATTATCTACCACCGCGGCCACGGACGTACCGAGGCGCGACCGCGACAAGAACTGGAGCTTCAGAAGATTTTTAGTACATCCGTCACTGCGGCGCGACCGCAGCAAAAACATTACCCTCAGAATCTCCCACGACCGCGGAAATCAACACCCCCTTTGAATCTCCCGCGACCGTGGCGAACCGCAGCGCGACCGCGGCAAAAACATTACTCTCTGAATATCCCCCGGTTGCGGTCGAACGCGCCTAGCCATCTGCCGCCCAGTTAAGTTTCTTTTTCTTTTATTTTATTTTCTTTTTCCTTACCCTTTTACTCTAATTACCCACCCCTTACCCCCACCTCTGCCCACTTCCCCACCATTATTCTTAAACCTAATCCCCAAAACTTCCCTCTTCTTTCTTCCCCTTTCCCTCTCACATACTCCCCCCCCCCTTCCCCTATCTCATACAGAGTTCCTTCTTCTTCTTCCCCACACTCACGTTTTTTCTCCTCTCCCTAACTTCCATTGTTGACCACCCACTTCTCTCATTTACATCATTGGTCAAGTAAGTCTTTCTTTCTCTCTTTCTTCTTATTTTTGTTTTTATTTTTCAATTTTGTGGTAGATTCTTGTTGTATTGTTGTGTAATGGTGATTTTTCACCATCTCTTGCTCGTTTTTGGTGGGTCTTGGTCTCTATAGACTTGGCGTTGGTTGTTTGGTGTATGTTTGACAATGATGGGGAAATATTGAGTAGTTGGGGTGAGATTGGGACTTGTTTGTGGTTGGAAAAATAGGAAAGAACTATTCCATATGGGGCCACTATAGGTTTGTTACGGATTATGCTCACATGGTGTTTGTAAAATTGCCCCATTGAGCCAATATTTGGCCTTGTGATTGTCGTGGTGGTGAAGTCTAAGTATCCACCCTATAGGCACACAATTTGACCACTCTCTGACTATTGACCGTGTTGTAACAAGTAACATGTCTCACTCACGGAAAATAAGAACCCCAGCAAGCACTAGCCACTTTGACTCAGCCCGGTTTGTTTTAAAAGAGGCCGAGGATAGGTTTAATGCAAAGTCTGCCCGAAAAATGGTCCATGAGGTCACAATTGACAGGGCAGCACTACAGTATGAGTTCCCGAAAATGATCGATGAGATTAGGAGGCTCTAGTTAGAGGTATTCTTCGACGAACCTGAGGAAGCTAATATTCTGATGGTCCGGGAATTCTTCGCAAATTGCTCGGAACATGTGAACCGGGTAGTCACTGTCCAGAAAACAATGGTGAATGCCTCACTTGAGGCCATATGTCGAGTTTACAGGCTTCCTACCTTCTTTGGGGATATTGACATACCAACTCCATCAACAACCCCACCGGTCAACAGGACCATGCTTGTGCGAACAATTTGTGTGGGAGGGGTGCCTACATGGGTCAAAGAGGGCGTCACACTAAACTCTAATTCTTTCACTTGGGAAGCCAAATGCTAGTTTACCATTATCTTTAGCCGCCTGTTACCCTCAGGCAATACCACCGATGTCAATCCCACTCGAGCAGTGATGGTTTGGTGCTTTGTCAACTGGCTGGATTTTGATGTCGCTCAGGTACTCCATGATGAAATGTTCATCCGCTCGCCTGAGGTAATGAAAGGGTTTTACTTACCTTCACTCGTCACCAAGATGTGCCGGATAGCCAAGGTACCTGAGAATCGCCTCCTTGAAGGAAAACTGGCGAAGAAGGCCCCGTTCTGAGCTAGCAAACTTTCAGTGGGCAAAGAGTAGTCGGTTCATCTCGCCGTTGATGACGAGGATGAAATTATTCCTGATGATGCACCGCCTAGGTCATCTCATGATGAGGCAGGTCCCTCTCAACCTCGGCGGAGCACCCGACTGTCTACCTTAGAGGAGGATGTGGCCGGCCTTCGCACCTCGGTGGACAACCTCAATGTCAAGATGGAGGAAATGGCTACCCAAAATGCAAAGTCCGAGAAGCGGATAATGGCGTGGTTTCGTGCGCTAGGGCGGGCCTGTCACCTTGACCTAGCTACCGTCTCTGACGACGACTGATAACCAGGGAAGTCTCCTTACCCCTCTGTAATTTTATGTTGTTAACATAGGGACCTGCCAATTTTTCAAGTGTGGGGTGCGGGACAATTTTGTTGTTGTATATGTTGATAGTTTTTGTTCTGTTTGTTGTTTATATCTGAAATTATTGTCTTTAATTAGTTTGACTTGGCCCGAAGACGGACACGTTCTGGCGGGTCTCTTGAGGTTACTAAGTCGAATTTTAAAAAAAAAAACAGAAAATATAGTGGACTCTTCCTGATGACGGACTACTTAGGCAGTTTTCTTGAGGGAAGTTAGTCCAAAAGAAAACACCAAAAAGATATTTTCTTTTCTTTTTAGGTAGTGTAGTAACTCCCCATTGGTTTTTCTTTTGACCACGGTTCTTTTCCAAGGGTTTAACTTGAACCGGGTATAGTTAGAATTTTTTTTAACTTTATTAGTTGTTATGTTTCTCTTGGGTAAGGAATTGAATGGCAATAATGCATCCCTTAGTGTGTTACACCTGAACACCAAAGACCCTAGGGTGTGACGCTTAGGCTCTTTGGTTGACTCCTGGATAATGCCTTAATTTTGCATGTTGTAACTAACTTGAATGCTCAGTAGGAGTGTTTTGATGAACCAATCTGGAGTGAATTATGTTCCATGTGTGTGTAAGGTATTTGCATTGTACTTTATGCCCACATTTGATACCTAGAACTTGCCATGTGTGTGTGTAAAGCGAAAGAGTAGTCCGTTCAGTCTTAGAAGTGATATAGGCATTTCTTTGTTAAGCCAGACATAAATATGTATCCACCTGCTTGCAATTCACCATAGTTAACCCCTTTGAGCTTATAAGCCTTTTTTGTTGGCAACCACATTATGAACCATACCCAATTGGATGAATAGCCTGCCTATTTGAACCCTATACCTCCTATAAGTACTTGAATTGTAAAGAACATGTAAAAGTTTAAGTGTGGGGTGGTGGTCTGGTTTTTGAGTGGAATCAACGAAATAGGAAGAATGGTGCAAAGCATAAAATAATGAACAACACTGGGGAAAAAAATTTAGAAGAGTATAACACTATACCTAAATATGTCATACCCGTCCCTTAGCCTACATTACAACCTAATAAAGACCTCATTTATCTTAGACTGAATGGACTCGATTAGTAGAGTATAACACTACGAGCAAGCCTATGGTGTATCTTTGTGGCATATGAATGTTCTTTCCGAGAGTGAGTGAAGTCTTTCTACTTAAAGTTCCTTCTTGTTCTTAATATTACTCTTGTGAAACTACTCTCGATTGTGCGATGTGAGGGCATGTGATTCATGACAGAGAGGTAAATCTTGAGCTCTGTGTAGATTACTTTGAGGAAGTAAGAATATGGCATGGCATGTAGAGTCACCATTTGAGGCATAGTATTACACGGCTAGGTACAATGTTGTAAATGTCCTGGTGTGACACTATAGGGAAATACTTGAGAAGATTAGGCCTATAGAGTGTGGTTTTGCTGCTCGAGGACGAGCAACAGTTTAAGTGTGGGGTGTTGATAATAGGTGAATTAGACTATATTTTCACCCCTAATAAACCATACTTTATTATGTTTTAAATGTAAATATTGATAATGCTCTGATTAGTGTTTTTATGCTTTGCAGGATATATTCTATGATAGGAGATACTTTGGAGCAATTTGGAGTCAATTAAGGGAGTTTGAGGCCAATCGAGAAGAACCTGTGAGAAAAACACAAGAAAAAGGCTAAATTGGTTTGAAACTAGCCCACCGCGACCGCGGTCGACCGTGGCTGGAGCGCGGTGGGCAGAATAACTGGAAGTAGACTGCATGTAAACCACCGCGGTCGCGCAGCATTCCTGTCGCGGCCGCAGGCGAAAGTTGAAAGACCAGAAAACACAAAGACTTAAGTGCAAAACACGGGAATAAATTTGCAAAATCCTATTTAAACATTGTAAATCCGCCCAAGAGAATGATATTCTTGTTTTTAGACTCAAGTAGGAGGCAAGAATCATAGTGAGAAGACAAGCAAACATTAGAGTTTTTCTAATCTCTTTTCTTTAATCTTTGTTTTGAGAATTATGATTTCTTTTGGGTTTTTATTGCTCTTGAGCATGAGTAGCTAACTTATCTATTCTAATATTTTGGTGGAACCCGTTTGGGATGAACTAATTGTGATATTAATATAGTTTTGTTTGGTTGTTAATCTCTATTTGTTCAACTACATTATTGTTGTAGTTGATTGAAGGGCCCTCAATTAGTTGTTGATATTTATTATGTATCTACTTGAGAGAGAGTGCATATATAGGTAGTTGTTTGAACAACATCACTCCCGGAGTATAGGAGAGATCCATAACCGAGGGTTTAGAGGTTGGGTTAGAGATAACGATACCTCGGGTGCAATCTAAGTGAACTGTAATGCAATCTAGCTAGTGTAACTTGAGAGAGTGCATCTAGTAAATTATCATAATTACTTGAGAGAGATTAATGATAGCTAGAGTGTTCATGATTGATAGAGGCAACTAAGTCAAAACTATAAGAACTACACAAGAAGGAATTTCACCAACGGGGGAAACCATAACCTTAGACCTTTATTCCAATTGTTTACACCTTATTGTTAGTTAATCTTTAGTTTATTATTTCCGTTCAGCTGTAGTAGTATAACCAACATAAAGTGATATTTATAACTTTTGAGGAAGTTGATTATTGATAATTTAGTACTCTAACAACAACATTTGATACGTTAATTCCCCATGGGATTCGACTCTGGGCAAAATACCCGGATTATATTTACAACGCGCGCTTAGTCTTTTATTAGACATAATTGAGCGTGAACATCTAACAATGACCAAACTGTCTCCTCTCCTAAGTTTGAGAATTCCCGCAATATTTTGGACTTGAGCTTACCTTCAAATATGGGAGAATGAAACAGTTACCTACAAAAATAAACTATTTACCCTTGTTTACCCATTTATTTTCCTACCCGTCAAACTAATTACATCTCCTGCCCATAGTAGTTTTTGTGGGAAAAATTTCTCTTTTTTATCCAAGTCTTGTTTATTTCTATGTTTCTTTTCTTTTCTTTTTTTTTCTTTTTTTCTTTCTTTTCTCCTTTTCTTTTTTCTTGTTTTCTACTTATTTTTTTGTAACGACCCGGTCCGTCGTTACGCAGTATACGCATCTATTCCTTTATTTCTGTCCAGTAGTAGCTCGGTTAGACTGTTCATGAAGTGTTGGGGTCGGTTGGTTTGGGTTCGGAGTGAAAATAGAGTGGATTGAGACACTTAGTCTCTAACTAGAGCTTTAG
>MDKH01211827.1:0-81394 GCA_005239495.1 Nicotiana undulata | reverse complement strand
CCCCCCATTTTTGCTAATTAAGCTAAGGAAAATAACGGGGATTAATGGTCTAACAAGGAATTAGGATTAGAAAACGTTACATATGATCCTTCTCTTCAAAACCCACTGAAAATCGCCAATTTCCAAGCTCTCGAACGATTTTAGACTTATTAATTTCAAACCCTCGGATTTAGAATAAACACAAAGCAATTTTCGCACCAGCGGTCCTTTCAACCGCACCTGCGGAAAAGGTATCGCAGGTGCGGATTTCACTTAAGTAGGACAGAGGTCGCGCCTGTGGGTCTTTTGCCGCTGGTTCGGCTCCGCGCCTGCGGAAACCCAATTGCAGGTGCGGGATTCACTTAAGCTGGACAGAGGTCGCGCCTGCGGGCCTTTTGTCGCTGGTGCGGCTCCGCGCCTACGGAAACCCAATCGCACCTGCGGAGACTGGGAAGGCCTGGCCCAACCTCGCACCTGCGGCTAGGGGCCGCTCTTGCGAGCTCGCACCTGCGGAATTTCCATCGCAGGTGCGGAAACACCAGAAGGAGCCTGGTTCAGCAATTTACCAAGTCCAAAATTCTTCCGTTAAGCATTCGGAACAACTCCGAGGCCCCCAGGACCTCAACCAAAACCACCAACTGACCCCAATACCTCATTCCAACTTAGTCGAGCCTTAAAAACACGTCCCATAACATCAAAATACCCAAAAAAGCATAGATTCAAGCCTAAGGATCATAGGAATTTTCAAGAATTCACCCCCGACGCCGAACCACGTCTAAACTCGTCCGAATGACCTCAAATTTTGCAGAGAAGTCATAAATGACATTCCGGACTTGCTGTCGCTTTCGGAATTCCCTTCCGAGTCCGATATCAAAATCTCACCTATCGGCCGAAATCGCCAAAATTCTAACTTTCGCCAATTCAAGCCTAAATCTACGTCTGGCCTCAAAAACACATTCCGAACACGTACCCAACCCCAAAATCACCCAACGGAGCTAACAGAGTCGACATATCTCCATTCCGGATCCGTCTTCACACAGCTCCCGCTCCGACCCAATTTTTAAGGTTAAAGCTCACCTTAAAGGACTATATGTCCAAAAACACTCCAATTTTCATCACTCAACGCTCCGACTCGTTCTATTAACCTAATAAGACATGGGAGACACAGTTATCAGGGGATCGGGGCGCTAACTCTCAAAACGACCGGTCAGGTCGTTACATGGGATCACACATGGTTATGTATATGGTGAGGGTATATGGCGATTTGATGGCTTTGGAACGACACTTGGCACGTCCGAGGACGAACGTATGTTTAAGTGGGGGAGAATGTAACAACCCGGCCGGTCATTTTGAGATTTAGCATTCCATTAGATGGTTTGAGGCTTTTAGTAGCTTCATATTATGTATTATGACTTGCGTATATGGTTGGTTTCGGTTTTCGAGTGGTTCAGGATTGATTTGGAAGAATGATTCTCGTATTAGAAGCTTTAAGTTGGAAGAGCTGACCAAGATTTGACTTTTGGATTAACGAACTCGGAATCGAGTTTTAATTATTCCAACAAGTTTGTATGATTATTTTGGACATGTCCACATAGTATGGATAAATTCCTCATGAGTATTGGATAAGGTTGGTTTGTATGGTGATTGTTTTCGATTTCGACGTCGATTTGAGCATGAAGGTTACCATATTGGGCAAACGGCCTTTGATTCATGCTTCGACTAAACCATTATACCTGTATCGTAATTTTGGAACCATATCAACTGAAATCATCAAGTTTTGACATCATATGAGGAATTTATTGTTATTTTACTAAGAATTGGGTTGTCAGATTTTTTAGACTAATTATGCAATAGCCACTGAATTCGTATTTAAAATCTGCACTATTTTCAAAAATTGAAACCAACATATCTCCTTCACTACAAGATCAAATGGAGTGATTCAAAAGCCTAAATTGACTGAAAATTCACAAGGAACCCATTGGATGAATTAAAAGCGAGTTTCGAGATTGTTTGGCATAAGAAACGAGGCAGAACTGTGGGGCAATTTCGGCTATTAATGTTGTTGGAGTTTTTCTCAATCTTGAAAGTTTGGGATTGAGAGAATTCAAGGATGTTCTTCAAGTTTCTTCCATGGGGTAAGGACTAAATCATAACCTAAGTATTTCCCTTTGATTCATTCCCTTGGTTTAAGCTTTAATCCTTGATTTAAATTGAAAACCCATTTGATTCTTTAAATCAAGACCTTGGGTTATGTCCTAAATTATAAAAATTGAAAATGAGTTAGAGACATTTATTTTCTGATTCTTTTTGGGATCTTGTTGTCCTATATTAGGAGAACAACATACTTGAGTTTGATTTTTGGAGGAGTATTTCAGGAGATATGGGACCCAACTAGTGTGGGTTAGACTCTTGGGTTATGAATACCCAAGAGCGATGTTTTGGCGAATTGGTTGAGCTATCGGACTCGGATTGATTCAGTTTTCATTCTTGTGAGCTTGTATTGGTTCGGGCTTCGCTCCGGTAATCTTGGATTCGAAATCAAAGGCAGGCATGTCGTTGGATTTTGTTGACTTTTTGGAAAAATGTAAGGATTGTAGCTTTATTTATTGTAATTGGTTTCTCTTGCATTTTTTGATGATATTAAGTTTATTTTGGTTTGATTTGAGCCATGTGAAAGTGAATTTTAAGGGAAAAGCTATTTCCGAGTGTTGAATTGGCCTAACTGAGGTAAGTGTCTTGTCTAACTTTGTGTGGGGGAACTACCCCTTGGGATTGGTATTGATTTGATTCATTTATGCTATGTGAAAGCCATGTACGCAAGGTAACGAGTGGGTACACGTGTTGTATGTGGTATTTGACCGATTTAGTCTACTTATACTCTTTCCATGCTTTAATTGAATTATAGTATCATG
This sequence comes from Nicotiana undulata, assembly GCA_005239495.1. Classification (NCBI taxonomy): domain Eukaryota; kingdom Viridiplantae; phylum Streptophyta; class Magnoliopsida; order Solanales; family Solanaceae; genus Nicotiana; species Nicotiana undulata. The sequence goes on along the minus strand of MDKH01211827.1, from coordinate 78,503 downwards.
TTCTAAATTCTCATAGTCAATCTATTCCTACTTGTGTTATTCTATCCTTATATGCCTTAAATAATTTCATTAACACTTGTTCAACATTCTAAGTTATAAATTTCTCTCATGGTTTAGTTGAACTTGTTGCCTCTATAATTGTTACATGATATCTCTTTCATTGTTGATTATCATTATTTGAAGTTATTGTCCGTGTTATCTATTTCATTATTAATTATCATACTTGAAGTTATTGTTCATGTTATCTCTTTCCTTGTTGAATTCCATTATTTGAAGTAATTGTTACACATTACCCCTTTTATTGCGAGGTATTCTTATTTAATGTCGTGGTTATACATTAACTCTCATTGTCGAGTTATCGATGTTGAAGTTGTGAAGACCGTTATCACGTTGAGGCAAAATTATTGTTGTTGAAACATCTACCTTGTTGAGAATTTTACATTCATTTTTGCTGTTGATATTCTTGTACTCGTTGCGATGGAGTCATGGGTTGTTTTTATGAAAACATTGATATTGTTGATTGTCAGCAAGTTGTGATATATGGGTACTTGTGGTGCGAGTTGTTATTGTGATGTGATATTGACACGCATGTGGAGGTATAAGGCTTGGGGTTAATGTGCATGTGGCGGTATAAGGTGGGACTTATGTGCGTGTTTATTGTAGGAGAACTACGTGAAGCTACGTGGCGTCATAAGGTGGGATAAAGTGCGTGTACCTATTTCAGGAAAACTGTTTTCGAAACCTATTTCAAATGTAAGGTTCATGCGGTGTTATAAGGAAATATTGTGATTGAAATTACGAAATGTGAATACGAGGTGGTACCTCGGTTGTGATTTTCATTGTACATTCCATGTTAGAACGACTTGTTAATTTGAACGGTCATTATTCATCCTTCAATCATTCATCCGCATTTTGATTGTGTTTGGTTATTCATTGCTATCTTGGGGTTGGAACGATTGTGGTTTCTTATGTTAGTCATGCATTCTACGTGAATTGATTGACAATGTGAATTTAATTGCATAGAGTCACTATATCATATTATGTTGAGTTGTTGGTAACATAATGGTTTAAATAAAAAAATTATTAACATGCTTTATTCTATGTGCCCCTTAAGATAGAACCCGTTATCTCACTCGGTGCCTTATTATTCTAAATAGTTATCGCACTTTCACTATAATTGGGTTCTCAAACTATACACATCACCCTGTTAGATATTTACCTTACTTAAAATTATTATCATATTTTTTTAACACATTCTATATTTAATTCATAAAATTAACTTATGTTTTTGTTTGTTTAAAAATAATATTGTTACTCAATTTTATTGATTTCTAAACTAAACACATCTGATACTCTATTTCGTATAAATGATGTATTATTTTACTTTACTTGATTTCTAAAATAAACTCATTATTTCATTTGACACCTTACTTTATTCAAGATTTTTATTATGTTTTATGGTATCTAAATGTATCTCTCGTTCATCTAAATTGATATTTCCCACAGTTGCAACGTATATGGTAGCACATGGGGTTTGCCGTGCGACGGTGATAATTATTGTGGGCACGAGGTACCATATGTGTATGATTTGGAAATTGTGGTTCATGACTTGTGGTTTATCAGGTGTGGTGCCTCGGGTAACCCTTGTTGTAAGTCCATGCATTGGGAGCGATTTGATTATTTGAGTTCTCATTTTTGTTTTTCCTTATTTGCGTTCATTTACATCTTATCTGTGTTCTAACTATGTTGTTTCTTTATTACTCGTTTACTACTTGTTACCATTTGTGTTTCTATTACTTCATTGTTGGTTGTGAATCAATAATCGTTTCATCGTGGGTCTTACATTGATGTTCTTCTCATTGTTAGTTTTTGTATATCTTGAACAGGTTTCTATGTCTAGTAGGTGTCTTGACCTTGCCTTGTCACTACTCTGCTTAGGTTAGGCTTGATATTTATTGGATACCGTTGCGGTGTACTCATGCTACGCTTCTGTATATTTTTGTGCAGATCCGGGTATTCTGATCGTGGTTTTGAGAGTTGCATCAGCGCGGAGGGAGACTCAAGGTATACCTCCTTGACGTTCGCAGGTCTCGGAGTCACCATCTTACTTCATTATGCTACTGTTAATTGTAATTCAAAACAATATTGTATTTAGAAATTTTTGTGTGTTTCAGTAGTGCTTACTATTAGCCGTTTGCGGATATGTATGTAATTTAATAGTTTATGATTAATGATTAAATAGTTTTATTCTTTTATTAAATCAACATGTGTCAGGCTTACCTAGTCTTAGAGACTAGGTGCCATCACGATATCCTACGGAGGGAAGTTAGGATCGTGACAATATCACAACACAATAATAAACTTGCACCACACGTGCTCATATGCCACAACATTGCCAATATTAACAATACCAATGTTACCGCAACACATAGCCCACGGCTCAACCACAATATGTACAAGAATCTCAATAACAAAAGAATGAATGAGAAACAACTCAACAAGGTAAGATATCCCAATAATCAATAACTTCAACCACAAAGTGTTAATAGCTTTCACATCTACAACCTCAAAAACTCCACAGTGAAGGTATTCCCATGAAATGACAACTTCCAGTTAAGCTACATAAAATAAGCTTAACAATGAAAGAGATAGCATGAAATAGCAACTACGTCTAAATGCATTAGAATAACTCCACAATGGAGAGAATAGCATGTAGCGACAACTACAAATGAATGCATATAAGAGTAACCTTGACAATGGAAACTAGAACATGTAATAACAACTTCCATTAAGTGCTTATAAGTAGCCTAAGAGTCTAAACTGGTGAAATATCACATATAAGCCCCCGTACACACTTGTCACCTCATGTACACGCTTTTCACATAATTCAAATAGTACAATCAAACCCAATACCAAGGGGTAGTTCCCCCACACAAAGTTAGGCATAATACTTATCTCAATTAGGCCAAATCAATTCTCAAAATAGCTTTTCCTTTAAAATTCACCTCTGGTCGGCTCAAATCTAACCAAAAATGACTCAATATTAACAAATAATGCAATAGAAACCAATTTCGATTAATAAAGTTAAAATCCTTAACTAAAATCAAAGAGTCAACCTTGAGTCCGCACCTCGAAACCCGACAAAACTCACAAATTCTGAATACCCATGCTGATACGAGTCCAACGATACCAAAATCATTCAATTCCAACCTCAAATCACTTCAAACCATAAATTTATGTTTTAGAAAAGTTTTTACAAAAATCCCCAGTTTCTCTAATTCAAATCACCAATTAAACTACAAAACCAAATATGGAATCATGGATAATGAACAAATCCGAGTCAAAACCACTTACCTCAATCCAAATCGTGAAAGTCCCCTCCAAAATCGTCCAAAATCGAGCTCTGTAACTAAAAATGTGATAAAATAACAAAGCCCTCGAAATAGAGTATTTTATAACACTGCCCAAGTGAACCCTTCGCGATCGCGGGACCATCTTTGCAATCGCGAAGCACAAATTAATCGGCCTCGAAGAAACTCTACGCGAACGTGGTCCAATACTCATGATCGCAACCCACATTTGCACAAACCTTCGTGAACGCAGACGCTTCAGCGCGAACGCAAAGAGTAACTCGTCAAAGACTTGCCCAGCCTAGCTCAATACTACGTAAACGCGTAGGACCAGTCGCGAACAGGAAAGTTTAAAGCCTCAAGCATCACGAACAAGACTACCATAGCACGAATGCAAATAAGACTAGATCCCGTAACACTACGCAATTGCGGATCTGTCTTCGCAATCTCGAAGAACAACTGAATCGCCAGTAAACAGCAAAAACTAGAAATATCAACACAACAAAAAATGGTACGAAACCAATCCGAATCACACCCGAGCCCCCTGGGCTCCACACAAAGAATCCACACAAGTCTAATAACATCATATGAACTCGCTCATGCGGTCAAAACGCCAATATAAAATCTGAAACCACAAATCAGAAATCAAAACACATGAAAATCACAATGAACTTCAAGAACTTATAATACACAACCACGCGTTTGATTCCTATCAAACCAACTCGGAATGACACCAAATTTTGCAGACAGGTCACAAATAAAAAAATGGACCTATTCCAAGATCCAAAATCGAAATCCGAACCCGATAGTCATAATCTCAAACCATGGTCAAACTTAGGAAAATTCTAAACCTTTAAATTGTCAACTTCTGCAAATATGTGCCAATTTAACCTAGGAACCTCCGAATCCAATTTCGGACGTACATCTATGTCCAAAATCACCGTATGAACCTAATGGAACCAACATAACTTCAATCCGAGATCAAATATACAAAGCCAAACTTGGTCAACTCTTCCAACTTTAAGCTTCTAAATAATAATCACTCTTTCAAATCAATCTCGAACCACTTTAAAATAAAAACCAACGATACACGTCGTATTACACCATATGAAGCTATTTGTGATATCAAACTATCGAACAAAGCAAAATTTCTCAAAACGATCGATCGGGTCGTTACATACGAAGATAGCAGTAATAAACAATATGAAAGGCATGTAGATAGTAATGAAAAACAAGATAGAAGGCATGTGATAGTAGTAATGATGTGTCATAGAAATGCAACACTTCCGATACTAATTTCATAGACTTTAGCTCATCTTTTAAAGCATTGTAAGTCATTTCTTATGTAGTATTGGTGTTTTATAGAAACCCGGACTTGAAGAGCTAAGAACATAAAAAGATGAAAAAAGCCATGAAGAAAGAAGATTTGCGACAAATATGCGACCGCATACCTATTGCAGACGTAAATGTCCCGTCTTAGTTTCAAGAGTCAAATATGTGGTTCAATAGGCAGTCGCATAACTCATGTGCGGACCAATAAACTGTCGCACAAATGCAAAAGGAATTACAGTGAAGACGAATATGCGATCCACTATGCGGCCGCGAAATCATTATGCGGACCCTATAACCATTATGTATGGAAATCTGGAAAGCCTGGAGATCAAATCTGCAGCGTTGCAATTGATGTGCAATTGATGATATATGTCGTGGTTGATCTCTACTAATTTCTTATGCTACATTTATGGTTGATGGTTTTAAACATTAACTAGTGCCAATTTACTTTTATATTTCACTTGGAAAAGTGGGTTAGGGTTTGGTAGAATTGAATATCAAGAACTCAAGGCGTTAAACCTTGTTTAATAAAATTGCTTAGGAATAAGTTGGTTCTACTTGGCATAAATTGGTTGATGTTAATTGTAACTCTTTTACATTTGGGAAAATCATAAAGAGGAAATACTACCTAATTATTGGAGAATATTGGGTAGTCGTTTAGGAACCATTTGCATTTCAAAGTACCTCCCATTAGAAATATACCATATTAACACTGATAGCATTACATTCCATAGACGGGGACACAATCTTGATTTCTTAATCCTTTTAATCAATTCTCTTAACAAAATAGGTTCTCTTAATAAATCACAATTACCGAACCCTTTCCAAACTAACGGAGTAGAATTACGGATTTAGTCAAGTGACACATTTCACACCTATTCCCTATGAGATTCGACCCTAACCTAGTTGGGTTATTATATTTGACATCGACTGCCTTACACCATTTATATATGTATTAATTGAGCGTATCAAGTAACAAACAAGATAGAAGAGATAAATGGACAATAGCAAACAAGGTGGGAAACCTATAGGAAACAGTGACAGACAAGATAGAATGCACATAAGTAACGATAACAGACAAGACATGATGCACCTAAGTAAAAATAACAGACCAAGCAGGTGCCATGTAAGTAACAACAATAACAAGGTAAGATATGCAAGAGTAACGACAACCATCAAGGCAGAACACATATGCATGTATATGAGGGAAAGATAAACATGATACGATGCATGTATCTCATCTTCACTTTCACGGGAACACCCTTCGTGTCATGAACTCTCATTCTCACTTGAACGTAAACACCCTTCGTGCCAATATCATATCAAATTGAACGGAAACACCCTTCGTGCATATATCACTCATCCTCACTGCACGAAAATACCCTTTGTGCAAGTTTAATTATCCTCACCTAGCATATGTATATTGGTACAAGCAAGGTAGGATGCATAAATACAACCGAGAGAGATGAGTAAGCATAATACGATTCATGAGAAATAATCATAGCTATTGTACAAAGAATCAATCCAACATTTCAAGATCCATCTTATCCAAATATCACATGATCTTTAACATGATGAAAAAGGCTCAAGTAACACAAGTATGATATGTATAGATATGTGTTCGTAATTTAAGCATGACTGCGATCAAAAATAGCCAATCATTTAAGATGTCACATGTTTATTCATAATTTCTAGCATGAATAATTATAATCATTTAGTCGTAGAAACAAATGAAACATAAGTCAAAAAGATCAGAAAGTTTAACAAGGAGCAAAGAAGCATATAATCTACCTCGAGTATGGATAACCTTGACACATGCATATATGTTCGTCGCCTTGCATATGCATCAACCCTCTATATAGAAAAAAATATCCTTTATTAAAATAATTCTCTCAAACCAAAGCTAGGTAAGACACTTATCTTATACCGGAACAAGTTTAACAACCTAATACCGCTTTTCTAAAGTCAAATAATGCTAAAGAAAATATCATCAATCAATAAAAGTTCAATCTTTGATGAAATTTCAAAAGTCAACACAAAATAAATCTGAGCCCACATGGTCAAAATCAAAAATCAAGACAAAATATCGATGACCCATAATCCCACGAGTCCAAATATATAATTAGTTTCAAGATCCGATCTCAAATTAAGGTCTAAATCCCAAATTTTTCTCTCTTAAGTTCAAACCCTAAAATTCAATTTTTACACTAAAAAATCTCAGATTTAAGGGCAAAAATCTATGAGGAATCATGATATATGATCAATACTAAGCTAAAAATATTAACCTTAGAAGTTGAGATGAAAATCTCTATCGATATCGCCCAACGTGATCTCTAGATCTTAAAAATAGTTTAAAATGATCTAATCCTGATTTCTGGTTTAAGAATATCCCTCGGCAAAATTCCTCTTCGCGTTCGCGAAGCACCTATCGCGTTCGTGAAGGACAATGATCAGTGACCATCGCATTCGCGATGCCAACCTTGCGTTAGTGTAAGCTACTCCCCCAAGCTTTGCGTTCGAGACTAGCTCTGCATTCGCGAAGCACTAAAATCACACCTGAAACCAGCAACTGAAACATGAACAAAAAGAGCTGAAATCATCCCGAAACTCATCTGAACCCCGTCCAATTATCCCATCAAGTCTATATAGCTGACACGAACTTGCTTGAAGGCTCAAAACACCAAAAACAACATTAAAACAAGAAATCAAGCATCAAACCAAGAATTTAAAAAGTTCTAAAGTTCAAATTTCTAACTTTCGACTAGATGCGCCGAAACGACCTCGGGTCACTCGAGACCCAAACCAAACATACGTACAAGTCCAAAATCATTATACGAGGCAACAAAATCATCAAATCATCAATCAAGGGTCTTTTACTCACAAGTTAAACATTGGTTAGCTCCAACAACTTCAAGCTTTCAAAATGAGAACTCTTCTTCCAAAACACTCCCGAACCTCTCAAAAATCAAAACCAACTACACGTGCAAATCATAAAACATGTACAAAGAACCTACTCAAAGTTAGGTCGCAAGACAGAGCTCCAGAAATCAAAACGGTCGATCGGATTGTTACATAGACAGAACATTAAACATAGAGTCCTGACATGATTTGGACTATGGACTTAAACGAAATAAACAACAAGAATAAAACAAACTCAGTCTAATCCCACAAGTAGAGTTTGAAAAGGTTAGTGTACGCAACCTTACCCTACCTTGTGAAGGTAGAGAAACTATTTTCGATAGACCCTTGGCTCCCGAGAAGCATAGTCGCAACATTAGTTGTTAAACAAAATTAACATAGTTTGCAATGCTTTACCTCTCCCATGAATATAACTGTCCTCGTAAAGCAAAGTACAAACACAGATGGATGTTTATTTGAGATGTTCCATTAGGCATTGCAACCTCTAAGCTAGGGATGACAAGCGGGGCGGTGCACGTGCGGGGCGGGTTTAAAGCTATGTAGGACAGTGTGATTTAAAGTTATGCGGTGCGGAACGGGTTGAGATAATCTTTTAAAAGATTTATGCGGTACAGGTTGCGGGTTTATGCGGGTTTACACAACTCTTTTGGTTTGGCCTATTGTATATTCTAAAAAATTATCCAGTAAGAAATGAGCAAGGCTTGTGATAAACCTTAAAGACCATAACATCTGTTTATATTTTGTTATTTCATAAAAACAAAAATAAAGTATTTAGAACTTCTTCTCTTTTTTTCACCTTTTAGTGAAATGTTAATTAAGTTTGATATTTTGAAAGAAAAGAAAAAAAGTAAGACATTTAAAGAAACATAAAATATAGTTGACAAATATTTTTATGATTAAGATTATTAACATTTGCTTAAAAATCATTTAGTGAAGCTTTGTAACACAAAAATCACTATTTTAATTTTTGTCACTTGAAAAATTATACAACTAAATCCTGAAATTTATACTGAAAGCATACAACATAGTAGCATCCAACCAGAATTACAGAAGTTTGAAGTCACATTGTTTCCATATTCGTTACCAAATTCCAACAGGATCGGCATAGCATTCTAGTGTTTTGTCATTATTAGCATTCCCATTCTGACTCGCTCATTTTCATACTGAATGAGGGAATCCTCATTTCTAGTTGAACAGTTCGGTACATGAGCAACAAAAGAACATCCAATTTTTTGGTTGATGTAATTACAAATCCAGCAAAAAAATTAATTAAAAAAACTAGCAAAATGAAAAGAAACAAAATTATGTGGAGCAGGGCAGGGGTGGACATTGGTATAGGTGCGGAGTGGGTGAATGCCAGTACAAATGCTATGCGGGGCGCGGCGGATTTAAATTTTTGATAAACCCGCACCCGCACCGTTTGTTATCCCTATTCTAAGCACCTTAATGGTGTGACTCGTATAGCTTGTGCTTTGCTTGGGCAGTGAACAAGTATAGACATGAAATGACCGTTGGTTTGTATGAGAAATTGAAATGACCATAGCTTCAAGGTACTAAAGACCCCAAACTCACTTTCCTGGAAGGGAACCAATGGACTAACACTTAGTGGACCATAATTGGTAAATACTGAAATTAGCAAAATTCCACCAACTGTTCTTTATATTTATGCACAGGCAAAGATACACCATGTCGAAAAGTCATTTTAGTAAACTGGAATAGCATAAAAGGGAACATATCAATCTGCTTAAAGTTACATTGATTATAGACTGGAAAGTTAACAAGCAAATATTATTCATCCACTTGTACATTTGCATGTGGTAAAGTATTAATCTATCCCAAGCAGAAACTTGTATTGTCATTAAGCTTCACCGCAAAGTAATAAACCAAGGTCATTTGGCATCCTTGTCAAATTAGCTGAACCAACCAGACTATTCTGTAGACCAAGAAGCTGCTGTTGTATTGCTGCTTCTAATCTCATCTGTAAAACAAAAAGCTTATCACAATGAGGTTCCACTATGTCCCTATCATGGCACGTAAATTATCTCTATAGCTACTCCGACCTAGCGAATGAACAAAAAGGAAGATTGAGAATGCACTATGACAATGGATAGTGGGCACATAAAAAGCAACAGGACAGAGTATTATATACAGGTGTGGCACACCAACTTTCACATTCCTTGCCTGGTCCTGGTCAGTCTCATGGTTGGAAACACTAAGAACTGCGCTAATGTAATCCAATTATCCTGAAATATTCTTTAGTTGAGCTTTTGTGAAAGCAAGTAAGCATGTTCAGCTACTTTATGGGGAGAGTAGAGACAAATTAGTAGTAAGTAGACGGGAAACCAAAGCTTTAAACTGATCCAAGCAGAATGTTTATTATCTCCCTAAGTTGCAAGAGAAAACCTTCTCGGAGAGCTCAAAACTGACATGAAAATGAACGATGCCATCAAGAGACAAAAGGAAACAAATGAGATGAAACAAGAAATTAATGTGTTACGTTTATTTACTAACTTAACGATAGTGTCTCCTATTAATTTTACAATTTTCCTTTTCTTTGTTTGGTTCACTGTCTCAAAAATGTTTATAGGCCTGGTTAGTCGAAGATGGATCAATTCATCATCCGCACACTCGTGTATGATTTGTGAAGGAATTGAAATTTCACAAGAACGGGCATTTCATTGCTCCTTGTATATAAAAGTTGCTTACAACTGTTTCACTTCATGTAACTAGTAATGCAACACAATTTTTAAATATATTCCATTTTAAAAAATTATTTATTGTGCCAACCAACCAAAATGTATGCATAAAAGTATTTACAGGAAAGAGGCATCCTACTATTGGGCATGTTCTTATTTCAAAACAAAATAAGGGCCGCTGTTTCACATGAAAATGAAGTATGCCATTAATGCCTAGGTGTATTAACTGACCCTATTCCAACATAGGACAATCAGAGAGGAGGGAGCTACTCCATTATCCGCTGCACTTAACTCAGTACGTACATCATTTACCATGTCAAATTTTTCTTATGTATGGTACTTGGAACAATGGTAAGAATGGCTCTCAAAACTTCATATTTGTTAAGTGGGAGAATACTTTTATGACATTCAGATCAATTAAGCTTAACAAAAAGCCAGCCAAAAGCGAAAAAAAGATAACAAAAAGACAACTTACCCCATGATCCATGGGCTGGCAAGCTGACATACTGAGGACATGACCCTCTTGATGAGGCGCTAGTATCACGTGCACAGTCACGAGGCTGTAGAAAGAACAGGGATTGAATCACATATTAGTGGGGAAAATTACGGAATGACAGTTTGCTAATAATAGAGATTCAGGGGAGCATGGTGCATGAAGCATCCCGTGTTTACGCAAGGTCTAGGGAAGGGCCACACCACAATGAGGTGTAATGTAGGCAGCCTGCCTTAGGCATCAGTGGCTGATTACACGGCTCGAACCCGTGACCTAAAGGTCACACGGAGACAACTTTCTCGTTGCTCCAAAGCTCCCCTTAAAAATACAATTAAATGCATGAAATCAGAATACCGAAACAAAGCATGTATTCTTCCTAACCCCACTATTCCTAACATATAGTGTGAGAATGCACGGGCCATTTATTAACAATGATACAATGAGCCCTATTTATAATACATCTTCTACTCCTACTACATATGGGATTAGGACATATTCTACTCCTCTACGTATCGGACTAGGACTATTTACACATAACTATCTAACATATAGGATACTGAATAAACTGACGACGAGAGGGTACTGGATGATAAAAGGAGGTCCGTCATTGTCTTCTGTTCGTTTTCTCATCAGTTGGCTTTTCGGCGACATGCAAAACCTTAGTATCCCTCTACATATGAACAAGAAAATTGGTTCTTAACGATCAAGTCATGAACTTTTCTGCATTATGGTCATGTGATATCTACTGGTGAGAGAGACTATCCTGGATGGCAAGGAAGTTTACAGAATGAAAGTTGATGCTGACAAAGATTTCTTTTTTTCTTTTTCTTTTTCTTTGAACGGGCACTGGCAAAGAGTTCTACAGACGCAACATAGTATCTGAAATTTTTCATTTTATGCTGTCAACATCATCAGTACATTAAGTAAATGTGAGTCATAAAGCATCTATTCCAGTATCTGTTAGATGATCAGAGAGACGACGGACCTCAAAATTCTTATAGAAGCATATACGAAGTTCCTCCAGGGCATCGCCTGAGCATGTTAACTCTGGGGTTGCATGAAAAGCGTTTTCAATTGATGAAATGATGCCTCCTAATGGATACTTTTCGGAATCTGATGGTACATATCCAGCTTCAAACAGAACTTCCTGGCATTGTGTTTGAATGCATTAATGTTAGTCAAGTACCAGCGTAATTAGTATTCATATCCAATTGTCATGCATAACCACTATATGGTTAGTCAACTGACATTGAAGAAAAACATGTTAATATTCAACTGAAAACAAAATGAAACTGTATCAACAAGAGAACAATTTTCGCATGGATAAATTGATATCTATATAAAAACAGTTTTTAGTGCATAAACAATATCAAGAGATAAAGTTGATTCATTGTTATACCACCCCCCCCCCCCTAAACACACACCAAGTTGCAACTGATTTCCTCTAGGTATATTTTGCATCAAGGGGAACTAGGTATTAATAAACACCCAGGAGAAAGTTTTGAGATATAATCATATTATTCAAGATGCAACAACTTCTTCAGTATTTGAGGTCATCAAAAAATTTCATACAATGAAAATACCCAAGCACAAAAAGATAAAAACAAAAACTACAAAACTGTACAAGCAACAAGAAGAAAAGGACATTAAATTTCTAATAAGAAAGGTAACTCTTCCAAGGATAGTATATCAGAACTATAATACATATCACGAAAAATCACTTACTGTAACATTATACTTGAAGTAAACATTCAATGTAGTCAAAAAGAACTCATATTCATCATGGACAACTGGATAAGCACATGTCCCATGTTTTTCTGCAATCAATAAACATGAAAATATAGTCACAAATGATACTTAAAGAATATCCTATCTGGCTTTTGTCCCTATAAAATATTTAAAGCGCATACAAGTAGGGGTAAGGTCTGTAAACACTACCCTCCCAAACCGCACTTGTGGGATTACTTTGGGTATGTTATTGTTGTTGTTGTTGTTGCGTACAAGTATACCAGACCTTCTGTACTATAATCAGGTTGGATTTTGTAGTGAAAAAAGGCCCTGTCTCCATATAACTCCCTATTGAAAACCAGGCGTTTTGTTTGGTAACCAGAAGATGTACACCACATCATAATACTATGAGGTATTTGTTAAAACAACAAACATGAGTTCTTTTACACATCGCACTGCAAAGCTCTGGGAGTAGGGGCGGGATTCTCAGTTTAACTTAGAAGGATTAATTCTCCCCAATAACAAAAATGTGTCTTTTAGCCCTTTGTTGGCACAACATTGTCATACCAAAGGGAGAGTACAGCATATTGATGGTGTGCACAGGCTTAATACCACACAAGAGTCAAAGACATCTCATTGATTCCATGACAAAAGCAGAGGAAATAACTACCTTCTACCTCAGTTTTAGAAGGATAATAAATATATAAATTTACTGTGCACGAGGAAGTACATGCCTGATCACTTATCAGTATCCAAGGAGAAGAAGGAAGCTCACTTAATTTATTAAGACATGTCAACAGTCAAATTACTTTCTAGGTTTTTACATCACTGGCTCCTTGATGTACATATAAACCTTGCTTCTCAATTAAGTTCTAAGAAATAGCAAGCTTGCAAGATTAATTTAACATAAAATATAGAATAAGGAAGGTAATTACCCCACTGTGATTGAGTATCTCCAGAGTCAGCATAGATGAAATGCAAGGAGGATGTGTCAGTTCCTTAAATTGTATCGAATTCAAACAATCAATGAGTAAAGATAACAGTGAAACCACCTCATGTGCCCAGAATGGTCCTTTTCTGTGATGGCAAGATCTTGGGGAAGCACAACTTAAAGAAGGCCAATACTTCCTCAAGGGCTCGAGCAATGTTGAAATCTGAGATGACAAATAATACTTTGGCTCAAAAAATAATTTGACCTCGGTGATGAGGAGTAAGCAACAACAACAACAACAACCCAGTATAATCCCACAAGTGGGGTCTGGGGAAGGTAGTGTGTACGCAGACCTTACCCTACCCTAGGGTAGAGAGGTTGTTTCCAATAGACCCTCGGCATCCTTCCCTCCAAGAACTCCTCATCTTGCTCTTGGGGTGACTCGAACTCACAACCTCTTGGTTGGAAGTGGAGGGTGCTTACCATCAGAGCAACCCACTGAGATTAAGCATATCTATTAAATGGAAAAAAGGGAAGCACCACTGAGATTAACTAAGATTCTCAATGACCTCATAGTGGAGTTTGCAAATATCCTAGCTAACCAACAAAGTTCACAGAAGCTTGCAGCGCTAATATGAAATAAAATGGCTTGAAGCTAATTTATAGCAAAAGATGTTTGATGGATTAACTCTCTATCTGTATTTCATAAATAATTGGCACCTTGACACAATCTAACATGATAGTCTACGTTACAAATAACTCTCTATCTGTATTCCATAAATAATTGGCACCTTGACACAATCTAACATGATAGTCTACGTTACAAATATGTGCAAATTATTTAACAGAATTCACATCTGCAAATTTAAGCAGACAAAAGGTCTATAATGCAAACTTCATGATTAAAAGTTAAGATAGCAAATCGACAAACGTGTAAGTGTTCACACAAAAAGAACTGCTCATTATGAAGGTGAAGATTTGGGAATCCATTCTTGAGTAGTTGATCTTTGTAAAAAGTTGCACCCAAGGATGTGGCCCGTGATAACTGGAATGAGGATCACGGGGAACAAAGTTTTGAATCCCGGTAGAGGCCAAAAAAAAGCTAGGCGATTTCTACCTGGACACCACTGTTATCACAATAAAAAGAAAAAAAAAATCTCCATGAACTCTTGTGGATTTAGTCGTGTCATCAGAAGACATTGGCATTCCAGTTATAAACTGTTCACAAGCAATACAACTAGTTCCACCAATCAATTGTCACATTCCAGGCTGCTCTCTCATAGAAAAAGGGCAAGAAAACACAATAAGCGAACATACCTCTCTCTCATCAAATGCTTTACCGGAACAGCAGGCAGGCCAAGTTCCATCATTGTACTCTGTCCAAAGTCCATCTATAGCACAAGAAACCTTATTCAGTTCTATCTTTCACTTTTCATCACATACAAAATTAATTACACACCCTTCTGAAATGGAGTAGGACTTACGAATTGTGAATACAGGTGGCGAGTTCGAGCTGCAAAAATACAAAAATCACAAGTAAGCTCCTATAACACATGTTATATAATGAAATTCTCGCAAAACAAATATATCTAAATTTCTTATTCTTTTTCTAGCTATAATACTCGGAAAATAATTGATCCACTTTGCACTTCTCCACTTAAAGATAGTAGTAGTACTAGAATTGGTACAGTAGCCAATAGACCAAAGCCATGGAGGCCCGTAAACTTTAATCTAACAACAACTACAACAACTAAGCCTCAGTCACAAACTAATTGAAGTCTGTCATATGAATCTTCAATGTCAATTTAGCACCATTTGGACCATACTTTAATTTAATCCTACCAAAAATAAAAAGGAGGAAAAAAAGGCACATAAAGAAGCATAAGATCTATCATGGAAAATATAGGGGTAATTGCATTGCATAAGCACATTTAACCTTCAATAAACTAAAACATGTGTATTTGGTCTTTTCGTATATGAATAAGTTATATTAGACTATTTTTAGAACTATATTACCCTCGCATCAGTATTCAGATGGTTTAGCAAATTTGTTGCATTTGTGAAGATTCACGTGCAGAGGGATCAAAGGTGCACGTATCATCTAAACAAAGACCAAAATTAGAAATTGTCCATTACCACCCATGGATTCAGAAAAAGGAAAAAATTAAAAAGGCCGCAGCCGGTGGGAACAGAACCGATTATCTTACAAAGGTTTTGAACTCCTTGACCACTAAAATATGTTTTTGGGCTATGTCAAGAGTTTACGTGAACCTATTTAACTAGGCACAGAAACTTTTGGAATTTGTGGTCCAAGTCAAAAAAGGGTTTGTGGTTATAAAAACTTTTCACTAAGGTATAATATGAAGTTTAAGCTAAAGTTATTTCCAAATTTAGAAAAAGGTATTCTTAAATAGATTCACGAAAGAAGTATATAGATGTAAAAAAAATATTTTACCTATAGTCTAATTTTTTGGGGAAACGAGTTTGGACGAAAACTCTTCCGCCCCTTAGATCCGCCCCTGTCCAGGGACTACAAGCCAAATTTTCCAAACAAAAAAAGAATAAGAAAAAAGAGATATACCGGCTGCAACAGGCGTTGGAAGAACAACAACGGCGGGTTCTTCGGCAATAGGTGCCTGGCCATTGGAGAGATAGCTTGAAGTAATCGAACTCTCGTTGATATCCTCCTCCTGCGCCGCCGCGTCCTCTTCTGAGTAATCCTACTTCCTCATCCCGTCCACCGTTGACTCCAACCAGAATACAACATGCTCCGATCAACAGAAATAGCATTCGTAGATTCACAATAGCGTGGACGGGAAGGAAAGTCATGGCTCTACCCCTACTGTTCTATTCCCAGTAGTTTTTCAGTTTTCTTTTTTCTTTTTTTTTTGGGTTTCGTTCTTATGGATATGCCCATGAGTTGTGAAACAGTTTTTTATAAACAAGGGAGAAGGCTGGTGGCAGACGGCAGTTTTGGATTATTATTGTGAACAAAAAAGAAAAAAGAAGAAGATAAATGGCGTGAGTGTTAGTTAACGGACAAAGTAGATGTTGGCACTTTTAATTTGCTGACTGAGTTGAAGAATCTTTTACGTTCCTGTTTGATCAGCATTTAGTACTCTTTCGGTTTCATGATTTTAACTTATGTATGACTTGAAACTTTTCTATCATTTGTTTAATATTATTTCTTTCCCAATATAATCATTATAAATTTCACAAATAAGAAATTCATGTTATAAAATAAAGATAGTAAAGTAATAAATCAAAGACAAATATAGGGAGAAATTGATATATTATTCAACTTCAAACTGATGTACATAATGAGCTGAAATCTCTTTCATTTATAGAAGAAAGGAAGTAGCTGTGAGACTTTTCAGTAAGCAGCTACGAGGCTTTTCTTGAGCTTTTTGTAAGTTATTTGTATGAGTTGCTCGCAACCTGCCTGATTAATAAGAAGTTGCCGATAGTCATCTCATGAGTTCCTTGCAACCTGCATGCATGAGCTACTTGTAGATAAACTTCAATGGAGTACTAAATGAATAATCTTCTTCAGGAATATTATCTACAACAGAGTGTTAAATGAGCGTCCACAATATACTATTTTCATAACTCTCACCCTTGTATGTTCATTATTAAGTGTCTCGTTAAAATCTTTTCTAGAAAAAATCTCGTGGGAAAAATTCTAGTGAAGAAAAAAGAATACACATATTCAGTACTACGCATTGCTAGTGTCGCGCCCCCTTTTTTCTTCCCTCTTTGCAGCGGAAGTCAGGGTTTCGACATTCTTTGGGACAACTCATTTCCTTTTGGGAAAGTGGTGTAGAAGTTGAAGAGTCGCCATCTAACGGATTTAAGGTGCGTTAGGGAACCTATTGCAAATAACTCATATAAACCAATTTGCTTTACCAGAGATTGGGTAAGGGCTTGAAATTACCTTGAGGGGAAGGTGTTAGGCAACCCTCGAGGTCCATAACGGTGGGTCCCGGCCAAACTTATTTTGTGAATTAGTCAGTAAGCAAACAAAGTAGTCTAAGCACACATATGTATAAAAATAAGGGAAGTCCTAGGTTTATTAGCCTATAGGATCACATCTGTGCAATACCCGGTAAACTTTCCTTAATGAGAGGTGTTACACGTGGCATTAACGCACAGGTCATCATATCCTTTACTACCCAATTACCCGCCCCTTAGTGGTTATAGAAACGATTCTTGATTAAACGAACTCTATGCGTGCAGTACCCGTCCCTTCCTTATGGCCCAGGAGGTGTTTAGGACCTCTAATTTAGGCAGTTCTAGACTCTCCTAAGGTACTTAAAAGGAGAAAAAGATCTAGGCGACAATTAAAACAATTAGGATTGTCAAGTAAAAGAACAATCAAAGGGGCTCACATTTTCCTCCGCAAATAAGCAAACAACTAGCACGTCTCAAACAACAAGATTTCAGGTATTTCAGAAAGGTCCTAGAGCAGGATATCTAGGTGAACATAAAAACAGAACATATGCAGCATTTTGTTAAAGCAAAGCAGTGGAGACCTAATCAGCTTGCCTATTGATTTTTAGACTTGCTGAATCTAGGCAATTTACAAATAATTAAACAAAGCACAGTTCTACCAGTTTTTGCAGGATTTTAATTACCTACAGGCTTGCCTAGGTGAGGGTCTGAGATACCCTATGAACATGTTGTTTAACTGTAATCAGAACTCTAACAATCGATTTAGAACAAATATTTTGAATTTATTATGTCCTACAGGCATGCTTGTCTAGGTGTTGAACATTACGAAACTGGTTTGTACACATTTATCTCTATAACATGATATCTAGGTGTTGGGATTGATTTTAAACTTACTCTTATAGACAGAATAGTTACTGATTTTACACGATGTAGGCGTGGTATTAAATGAATGCAATAACAATCATAACCATGGCTTCTAATGCACATAAGAAAATGAACGTGTTTATTAAGAAGGATTAGTGGTAACTTAGTGACAGAATTTTAAGTGGACATGATTATGCAGAAGTGTAGAAAGCGGAATTTTAAACATAATGCGCTTGTAACATATTTTTTAGTATGACAAACAACCCTAAGAGCATGGTTTCTAATGCAATCAAACGACCCTAAGAACATGATTTCTAATGCAAGAAAATAGGCATCATAATCCTAAGGGGCATGGTTTCTACCTGCTTTCCCCACAAAAATTATATAAGAAGCCCTCCCCTTTCACTAATTTTTCCAATATCTGTTTGCATTGATTATTATTGCAGACCATATAACAAATGAACTACAAAATAAACAAAGTTATGTTATAGGGAGCCTGAACAGGCCCAAAGCAAACCTGGAAATACCATGCCTTCAAACAGTCCAAGTGCCATAGTCTCATTATGTCCAAGAGGGGGTATCCTGGTGCGTCAAAGTTCCTAAGGGCCTCAGGGACCCCGGGCATTTCTCACACCAAGATCCTTTTAAAAGAGGTAGTCTTTGTGCAGTGTGGAAGGGCCAGCCCCAGTGTACCAGAGTTCGGAGGAATCTCATGGATTCCTAGGCAGTACACACACTGGAGGGGCAGAATCCTAAGTATTCTAAGAGTAGGAGTGAGAGTGCTTAACATAGTTGGAATAATTTTGGGAAAACAGTATAGGAGTAAAACATTTAGGAGTGAAAAAATACTCCATGGGTGGAAACAATTTGGGGAAAACATATTAAGAGTGAAAACATTCTGAGGAAAGAAAGGTTCAATAAACAACAGCACATTCACAAAGCTTAATACCACCCAGATTCAAACTTAGTTTGTTAATTAACTCTAGGTGAGGACAACAATTTTACAGAGAGGGGATCAGGTTGGGAACACAGGAATCAGAAACATACAAGAACAGGATGAGAGTGAGAGCATACTGAGTAGCAGATACATGGAATAGGCAAGGGTTACAACATCCAAATTCACAATAACATACTGACCTAGAGTCTAGACAGGAACATCATAGGTCCAACAGCCAGGCTTAATGCTAAAGTGGTTATGTTGACTAACAACTATAGACAGTAAAAACAGAAACTAAGTGTAGGAATGGTCATGCTGAGGACATGGGTCTAACTACACAGAATTAGTCATGCCAATTGAAGTCAATTAAACAAAATAGGAGTCTGAGACACAAAATAAGCATGCTGGTTGAAGGAAGTAAACAGGAAAGATGGAAGTACTTAAGCAAAAATTAACATGCTGATTAAAGCAACAAACAAGGAATGATGAACTTAAACATGCTGATCAAAATAGTAAATAGGAAAGAACATAACATTAGATACATAAGCAGTTAGTCTAATGCAGAAAAGACATGGTATTGATATGAATAGAGCAACAGAGAATCACATAGGTTTAAACTTCATGGTAGAATGAATGGCATTAGAAGCAGGAACATACCAGTTAAGGAAGCAAAGACAAAAGGTAAAGTAGGCAGGATTCAACAGTCTAGCCTTGGCTTTCAGCCGGCTAGACAAGCAGTGAACACAAGTAGCAGAAAGAGAGATGAGAGAAAGTTTTTGTATGTGTGTGTTTGAACTATTGTTCGTGTCTCTGAGAGGCATGATGAGTGTGTATATAGTACTTAGGGAGTAGAACAAATAAGGTGAAGAGAATCAGAGTTCAATCAATTAAGGATCAATCAACCAATCACAAAATCAATTTCTATAAGGAAGTCCGAAAAAGACCCCTTTAATTGGGGAGTAGTCAATTAACAGTCAGAATTGGGTTCAATTAAGGTAATGAATCATACCATATAGGGAGTCTGTAAAAATCCCCAAACTACTGTCGACTAATTAAGGCAAGTAAAATAGAGAAACATGTCACAAATAAGGAAACCAGTAAAATCCCAGCGCACTGATTTTAACAGGGCAATTAATAGGAAACAATCGGTAAAAATCTTCAAAGAGTACTGGTTTCATAGGAAAGAATTATTTGAATCCTTAAATATAACTCAACCAAGTAAGAATCCCAAAGTGTTCTGATTTTAACAAGAAAGAAAATCGTTCAGATCCTTAACATAAGTCAATTAAATAAAAATCCCACAAAATACTGATTTTAAGAGGGAAAATCGTATAAGACCCTAAATAGAATAAGTTAATAGGACTGGTTCGTAGAGATAAACACGAAATCGAAACAAAATTTAGGAAATCAGTATAACACATAGAAACATTTGGGGTTCGAGCATACATACGAAGATTAACCAAACACGTAAAGAGATGAATAGATTAAGCGTTTGAAAGTAAAAACCTTTTAAGAAAGTTTGGGAAGAACCCTAGTTTCAGAAAGAGTGACTAAAAATAGCAGCAGTTAATTAAAATAAGAGTTTTTAAAAGGAAAATGCTTAATAATACTCGAATCACTTCAGATCTGAGAAGATTCAAACAATAGTGAACTAGGGTTTTCAGAAAATAGTAGAGATGAAGAGAATCAGTCAAAAACTCATGGATCCATACTAAAAGCAAGAGGAAATCCATACTCACGAACGAAAATGGCCTGAGACAGGCCTGTAAACAAGTTTCAAGCCTGAACAGGTTGGATTTCCATGAGATCTTCTCAAGGACTCATGAAATCAAACAGCCAGGGAGTATAGGAGACCGGTGATGGTCGGAGAATGCACAGAAACACCATGAAAGGGAGTTTCTCTCCGGTGATGGCAATTAGGGTTAAGGTAGGTTGAGAGAGAATTGGAGGGGTTAGGGAAATTGGGACGGCGAAACTAAAGAGAATGAAGGGGGTTAGGGTTGGTTGGGGAATTAGAATGGTAAGTTTAATCATGGACCGACGACCACGATTTGATGGGGGTTTGGGTCGGGTAGATACAGATTGGGCTTAAGGGGTTTGGGCTGGTCTTTTAAAAGGATTTGGGTTAATATTAAAAAAGGGTTTTGGGCTGGTATTAAAAGAGGTTAGGTCTGAAATAAAAGGCTATTTGTTAAATACCCAAATAATTGATAAAAATAATTTATAAATTAATTAATAGATTATAAAAAATAATTTTCATGCATAGAAATTTTTTAAAATAATTACTCAATATTTTAAAAATGCAACATGCTACTTTCTGGTAATATATGTAATAATGCATGCATGGGCTATAATTACAAAGTTATTGCAATTATAACCCAAAAATATAAATCTGTCCATTTGTGAAATAATTTAAGCTTAATAGCAAAATTAAGCCATGAAATTATTATAAAGTCATTTGAGATGCAATTAGTAATTATTTATATAAATAAAATAAAAATGTAGAAATTATGGAAAAATATCAATTGACGTTAATGCATAGTTTTGAAGGTATATATGCATTTTAAAAAATATTATAGGGAAAATTGGGTATCAGCAGCTAGCTGCCTCATTAAAAGAGAAACTCTATGGGGAAAAACCATAGTAAGTGAAAAAGAATACAACACTTATTTTACTCCCTTGATGAAAACCTTGTTTCAAATATTTAGGTCCCCGCATTCCAATCTTGTATACCATCTTCTCAAAAGTTGAAGTTGGTAAAGATTTAGTGAATAAATCTGCCGGATTGTCACTTGAACGGATTCGCTACACATCGATATTATCATTCTTCTGGAGATCATATGTAAAGAATAACTTTGATGAAATGTGTTTCGTTCTATCTCTTTTTATGAATCCTCCATTTAATAGGGCTATGCAAACATCATTGTCTTCGTGTGGGTCTTTCAACACATTCCAAACCACATTTTTCTCGAATAAAATGAATCACTGATCTCAATCATACCCATTCCCTAATTGCTTCATGAATAGCTATTATCTCCGCATGATTTGAAGGAATAGCAACAATAGATTGCTTTGTGGAGCGCCATGATATGACAATACCTCCACATCTAAACACGTACCTGATTTGAGATCAAGCTTTATGGGGATCAGGTAAATAACATGCATCTGCATAACCAACAAGATCTGCACTACCTTTGTTAGCATAACACGAACCCATATCAAGAGTTCTCTTTAAATATCGCAGTATATACTTAATCTCATTCCAATATCTCCGTGTAGGAAAAGAGCGATATATTGCTAGTAAATTAACAGAAAATGCAATATCGGTCCTTGTAGCATTAGCAAGATACATAAGTGCACCAATTGCACTGAGATAGGTGATCGGCTCTCACCCACACTACTATTAGAGTAGGAAGATGAGGGTCGGTGCAGCTTTTACCTGAGAGGTCGGGATCAATTCCTCAGAGAGTTATGATTTGGAGTGAGTTTCTACGTAATCTAATGGTGTCTTGTGTTCTTGATTACACTTCTCATAATCTTTGGGTTTTCTTCTACAACTATGATTTACACTAATGTTAAATGCAAATTGACTAACTATTTTCTTTTTGGGGTTGTTTTCTATTTGGATAAAGGCACTATGGTTATGACTTTTACCTAGGCGAGTAATTAACGGATTCTAATATCTAAGGCAAAGATGTTATTCGGGGAATTATGATATAGCCAATACTCCAAAGTTACCTACTCTATACCTCTCGATAGTTTGAGTGGCTATGTCTAATTGCCTTTCTCAAGGTCAATTGGGTGTCAAATTTGCATAAGCAATATAGGCTCAAGTAGGGTCTTACTCTCTCAAGGTTTAACCCGTTAATTGGGACTATCAATTCTCATGATTTCATCCCAATTCCTTGTTGGGTTGATTTCCTAAACTCAAGTCCTCTTTCTCAAGAAGGACCCAAGTCAATTGAACACCAATTAGTGTTTGCATCCACCAATTTTAACAAGAAAACCACAACTCAACCCAAATATCCATCACCCATAAACATCTAAGCCCTAATTTAAAGAACCCATTAAAGACCCACACTAGGGTTGAGACACAACCCTAGTTAATAGGTTTAGCTACTCATAATCAATGAAGAAATCACAGAAATAGATGAAGCAAAACCTATATGATTGAATTATAAAATAAAATAAGAAGATTCAATGTTGAAATCTAGCTAAAATTACTACAAAAGATGAAAGGAAAAATATCCACGAGCTGCCCACTAATGCTGATACCAAGCTTAACCTAAAAAAATTCAAAAGAAGCTATTTATACTCAACCGAAAATTTCGGACAAAAATGCCCCTGCGGGGTCAACGCGGACCGCGAAGAATGGACCGCGGTTCGCGGTAGATTTCTTGGCTTCAGGTGTTGGGTCTCTGAATCTTCTTGACCGCGGACCGCGTAAAATGGACCACGGTCCGCGTTGGTCCTGGCCTTCAAAATAGGTTCTCTGAATCCCCTCACCGCGGTCCGCGTAGAATGGACCGCGACCGCGGTGGAATTTTGCCTTGTAAACAATTCTCTGAACCTCACCACCGCAGTCCGCGTAGAATGGACCGCGGCCGCGGTGGACTTTGCCTTGGAATCAGCCCTCTGGACCTCACCATCGCGGTCCGCATAGAATGGACTGCGGCCGCGGTGGACTTTTCCTTGGAATCATCCCTCTGAACTTCACCACCGCGGAACGCATAAAGTGGACCGCGGTGGTCACTTTGACGTTGACTTTTGGTTGTTCTTGGTACTTGTGCAAGTTTCACTCCTTTTTGAGCAGGTCTTTGACTAATTGTCATCATTTTTGCCTAAACCCTGCAACAAGCAAAACATGTAAACCTTTGGGGCTATTTTATGTACAAATGCATCCAAAACTTAAGCAGTTAGAGTATATAAAACAAGGTAAAACCCCTAGTTATCAACTCCCCCAAACTTAAGCTTTTGCTTGTCCTCAAGCAAACAAGATAAGCCCCAGCCCTTTTTGAGTAATTCCAAGAAAATTCGGTTGTCCTAAGGTAACCATTTCTAGCATCAATTGGGACTAACAATTGCCCTCAATGAAAATGAATCATTAACAACATTTGACCCTTTTTAAAACCATGGATTTAAGTGCGACACAAGAGCATCAAGAGTTGACTCGACTCTTCAATGAAACTCTTACTTCTACTTTAGTCATTGTGGAACCCAAACTCATACTCCTAAACTCTCCCTAAGCACCTCACTTTAGAATTGTAACTCTCAGAACGAGGATAATGAGAGTTCACTCATCTCTCTCAAAGAAAAGACTCAAGTTCGGCTCAAAGTACCATAGGCTTGCCCCTCATATAAGTCACCACTAATGTAAGCTTCATTCAACTCAAGATCATAGGACTTTTGTAGGTGCATGATGAAGGCTTTTGGTTTAAGGTAGGAAATATTTGGTCAAAGTGAGTTCTATCTTCCCTTAAGCACTTCATTTATTTCACATTCTCTTGACTTCTTGAGTCAATTAGCTCTTTCTGCAGGGTTGGAGAGACATACTGTCACGCCTTTTTGTTCATTTCAGTCATTTTTCCTTTTTCTAAGCATTCCACACCTTTAATCCCTTTTCTTTCATTGATTCCCTTTATTTCTTCTACTTTGTTCATTCTTTTTGGCTTTTTGATTTTTTTCTTTTCTTTCTTTTTCATTGTCTTTCCTTTTCTTTCTTTTGTACCTTCCTTTTCACTTTGTTTCATTCCTCGTCTCTCCCCCAAACTTATGTTTTTGTCTTGTGCTAAGGAAATATTGGGTGCCAAGAGAGGGTCGAAATGGTTAAAGGCTTGTATCATGGTTTTTGAAAGAAAAAGGTCTAAGGCTCAAAAGGGTTGACTAGGGAAATTGTCATTGGTAGGCTGTGGAAATGTCAAGTCACTGTTCGGATCAAGGAGAGCCTATAATCACTTCTCAAGTCAAACTACACTTAGGATTTCTCCTAGACAAACATTCAAGGCAAGTTCTGGACTAATGGCACGAGACTTGGACTTGCAATTCAAACTCTCACCACTCAAGTTATGGGACTGCTAAAGAAATAGAGTCAGGGGCCCACAACGACCTTAGCTATGCTTTGAGCAACACAATGGTCTCGAAAAACCACTTGATGATTATCGGCCAACACAAGAGTCTCAAGGTCACAACTTTCACCATCCTAAACACAACGATTTATTTTTGACCATAGGATCAAAGGCAAATGTGTTAGGCGCAAGTGAAGCTTTGCTTGAGGCACCTTTATTCACTAGCTATTAAAAAGAAACAAAAAGAAAATATACTCAAACCCTTAAGAAGGTTGTCACACCATCCATCTTCGGGAAGAGCCACCCGGTTCACACAAATTCCACCTTTGGAAAGAACCGTGGCATTAAGAAAACCAAAGGCTTATTGCACGCGAAAAATAAAAAACAAGATGCTATGAAGGAAAAATAAGAAGCGATAAAAGGAAAAATGCGGGAAGTAAAATGCGTAAGATAGAATGGATATGTACATGAGGGGATTTAGTCGAATATACATAAGGGGGATGAATATATACATTATAAAGTAACTTTATATACAGACCAAAAGTGAAAAATACTAAAAGTACTGGAATAGTAAAGTTATTTACATATCAAAATCAAAAGAAAGAAATAATAAAAAGAAAACAGTATTTGAATTATACAATCATCCATCCAAATCAATCAAAATAGAGCCACTCCCCTAACTGAAAGCTAGCATTGTCCTCAATGCTTACTTAGCAAAATAAGCACAAAATGTAAGGAGAAAGAGAGTAAAGAGAAACTCCCTATTGGACCTTTGCCTGTGTGGGATCCTCAGTGTGAGTCCCGGGGTCTGTGGTTTGTGGGGGAACCTGTGATTGGTCCCCAGAACCCTGTGTGTCCATCGAGGTCTGGACCTGAGCCTCCTCTGTAGCCTGGGCCTGAACTGGTGGGTCTGCCAACTCTATCACAATGCCATATGTCCGTGGCAGCACTCTTCTCTTCTTTGCTGGCATATCTACCTCTGGCTCTAGCTCAGTCTGGGCAGTGGGGTCTTGGAGCAGCAAATCTAATGGCAGGTGGTCCTCCTTGAGCTTATCTACCTCCTTCCTCAGCTCCTTCACTGACTCCTTGGATGCACGGGTCTTCTTTAGCCTCTTGGTATCCTTTGCAAGATCCTTTAATGCCTTCCCGTGGGAGTCAACAGCGTCCAGAATTAACTTCTGGTTGTCAAGGATTTTCTTCTGGTTGGCCAGAAGTTCCTTAAGAGAATCCTCAACTGACTAGGGTACCTATGGTGGAGGGGGAGCAGCCTGGGCTGCTGAAAGTACAGACAGCTTAGAAGTAGCTGCCTGCATCCAGTTGTTGATACTGGCAAGTGACTGGCTCAATCTGTGGGCAGTCAGAGGATATGCCCGGGATGCAGGAATGCCTGGGTCTGCTGAAGTGGAGGGACCCGGAGCACTCTCTGCGATGGCTGACTCGGACTGAGAAGATTCCACGACAACCACAGGCTCTTCAGACTGGCCAATGGAAGCAATGGACTTACCCTTGAACTTCTTACTCTTTGGATTGTCATCACTCTGAAGGTCGTACCAGGAGAAATGAGCTTTTTGCTTCAACTTCACATCAAACCCTCTCTTTTCAACCTTTTGATATTCATAGTACATGGTTATGAAGTTTGGGAAAGGGTAAGCTCTATCACCTTCATTTACCACCCAGGTGATAACGGTGGACATAACATTCCCGACATTAATCGGGTACCCCGCCATGATAGAAGCAATCAACATAGCCCGCCTGAGAGGAATAGTATTTTCATGGAAAGTGGGGTCAAGCCTGTTGCACACGAACGTCTCCCAACCTTTTGCCTCAAAGTTCAATGTTCTCCTAAAAATTGTCCTCCCTGCTTGCAACCAGTTAGAGGTTTCACCTGGAATGGCCAAGTGCTCCGCTAGCCAATTACGGGCCTCATCACCCGCATTCAACTTCTCTAAGTACTCTGTTTCATCTTCATCATCAAACCCCAGATATGCATTTAATGCCGCCACATCAAAAGGTACAGTGAGATTCCTCACCATGGTTGCCTTGCAGTCCTTCTTCAGATAGGACAAATTTGGGTAAAACTTCTTGACAAGATGTTCATTGGCATCCGGCAAGTAGCAAGAGAAGTAATCCCATCCCTTTCTCTCCCTAAACTGTCTTTTCACATTAGGGTTGAGTGGCAATAGATCCTTGGTGATGAACCTGCGCTCCACTATCAGTTTCATCTCCTTCCACCAGTCCCGGAATCTATGAAAAGCCGCCTCACTCACGAATCTATCTTGCCACACCTCAGTCTTCCTTTTTCTCTCAACTCCCCCAACATGAGGTTTACCCCCTGTTTGGGGTTCATCTGTTGTTTCTTCATATATGGAGTGTTCACCTGACAAGGAAGTTGTGGGTGAGGTGGAGTCTGTATGGCCACTCCCTGTTGTTGAGCCTGCAGACGACTCAGAGTTGGCTGGTACTGGGGCAGGGGGAGAGTTAGAGGGTATATCTGGCACAAATTATGGTCTAGTCTAGACTATGAAGAGGCCTCCCCGGATGGTGCATACTCACTCCCCGACTGGGAAGCAGTTGTATCTATGGCTCGGGTTGCTTTTTGTGTTGCTTTTGTAGCTTTCCAGACTTTGGGGGCTGGTTTAGATGACCCTTGACCTCTCCCCAGGGAAGACTCTCCCCTGCCAGTAGGTTTACGACTACCTCGTCTCGATAGGACCATTCTCCACCGCGGACCGTGTAAAAGCGACCGCGGTCCGCAGTCCTTCAGCTTTACCGAGCACATGGACAATTGGCCACCGCGGGCCGTGAAAACTCGACCGCGGCCGCAGTGGTCCATCACAGTCCACGAAAAGAGTACTGCGGCGGCGAAGCAAACTTCAGCGACTTGCTTTCATAAGAGATGGCTCAGCGGACCGCAAAAAGAGGACCGCGGTCGCGGTGCAAACTTCAGAGAGTTGTAAATCCAACACTTAGCTTTTTGCTCTGCATCAAAATAATCCTACAACATCCCAAAACCAGTTAGTGCAAAAATGAGTCCTATACTACCAAGAAAATCGAAGAAAAACAAAAATAAAGACACATGGGTTGCCTCCCAAGAAGCGCCTGATTTAACGTCGCGACACGACGCATGTTACCAAGTTCATTTGAGATGGAGAAGTGCTACCACATGGCTGTCATCAATTTTTCCCAGGTAGTGCTTGACCCTATGCCCATTAACTCTTAAAATCTCCCCACTTTTGTTCTTTAGGTCAAGTGCACCAAACGGAGTCACAAACACACAACTTCAAAAGGTCGGCTCCATTTTGACTTAAGCTTTCCCGGAAATAGACGTAACCAAGAGTTGAACAATAGAACCAAGTCACCTACTTTGAACTCCTTGCCACGAGCATACTTATCATGAAGGTTATTCATTTTGTCCTTGTACAAGGACGAACTGGAGTAGACATGGAATCTGAATTCGTCAAGTTCATTAAGCTGCTCCACACGAAGATTGGTTGCCACATCCCATTCAAGATTCAACTTTCTCAAGACCCACATGGCCTTGTTCTCTAACTCAACCGGTAGATGGAAAACCTTCCCAAACACCAATCGGTACGGATACATACCGATCTGGGTCTTGTAGGTAGTCCTATAAGACCATAGAGTGTCATCCAACTTCTTTGACCAATCGGTCTTATTTGCATTGACCCTATTTGACAATATACTCTGTATTTCCCTATTTGAGACTTCAACTTGGCCACTCGCCTGGGGATGGTAGGGAGTGGTGACTTTGTGATTGACACCATACTTTGCAAGCAAAGTGTCAAAAGCTTTATTACAGAAATGCGACCCCCCATCACTAATGATTGCACGAGGCGGGCCAAACCTTGTAAAAATGCTCTTCTTGAGAAATGCAATAACACTTCGGGCCTCATTGTTGGGTAGAGCCACTGCTTCAACCCATTTAGAGACATAATCCACCACCACGAGAATGTATGTGTTCCCACAAGAGCTAACAAACGGGCCCATGAAATCGATACCCCATACATCAAAAATATCCACTTCGAGAATAGTATTGAGAGGAATCTCATCTTTCTTTGAAATTCCCCTGGCCATCTGACACTCATCACATCTCTTGACTAAGTCACTGGCATCTTTGTACAATGTAGGCCAAAAGAAACCACAGCTCAACACCTTTGAAGCAGTCATTGCCCCTCCATGATGACCACCATACGGTGAGGAGTGGCAAGACTAAAGAATCAATCTTTGTTCTTCTTCCGGTACACATCGCCGGATGATCCCATCAGTGCAAATATTGAATAAATATGGTTCATCCCAATAGAAGTCCATGCTATCCCTCCTCAGCTTCTTCCTTTGGTTGGAAGAGAGCTCACAAAGAACAACACCAGTGACAAGATAGTTGCCAATGTCGGCAAACCATGGAATTTCTTGCATTGACACCGAAAGAAGTTGCTCATCGGGGAAACTGTCATTAATTTCAAGCCCATCACAAGGTCGAACTTGCTCCTCCAATCGAGAAAGATGGTCGGCCACTTGGTTTTCACTTCCTTTTCTATCAACAATCTCCAAGTCGAACTCTTGAAACAACAATACCCAACGCATGAGTCTCGCTTTGGAATCCTTTTTGGTCATGAGATATCGGAGTGCTTCATGGTCAGTGTGAACTATGACCTTGGCACCCATCAAGTAAGGACGAAATTTCTCCATCGCAAAGACTATTGCCAAAAGCTTTTTCTCCGTGACAGTTTAATTCATTTGGGCCGAGTTCATGGTTTTGCTAGCATAATAAATAGGGTGAAAAATCTTGTTCCCCCTCTGGCCCAACACCGCACCCACATCTACATCACTAGAGTCACACATAAGCTCAAAAGGAGAGCTCCAATCGGGCGCGGTGATGATAGGAGTTGTGGTAAGTTTGTGCTTCAACAATTCAAAGGCATTCATGCAGTTGTCATCAAAATAAAATTTGACATCTTTCTCTAGAAATTTGCACAAAGGATTGACCACCTTAGAGAAGTCCTTAATGAAACGCCGATAGAACCCGGCGTGTCCAAGGAAGCTCCGCACTCCCCTAATCGAAGTTGGAGGTGGCAACTTAGAAATTACTTCAATTTTTTCTTTGTCCACTTCAATATCGTTCCTCGAGATTTTGTGACCCAACACTATACCTTCTTCCACCATAAAGTGGCACTTTTCCCAGTTCAACACCAAGTTGGTCTCTTCACAGCGAGCAAGGACTTTGTCAAGATTACTCAAACACTCATCGAAGGAATCCCCAACTACACTGAAGTCATCCATAAACACTTTGAGGAAGTCTTCAACCATATCTGTAAAGATCGCCATCATGCACCATTGAAAAGTGGCGGGTGCATTGCAAAGACCGAAAGGCATCCGGGCGAAGGCAAAGGTACCATAAGGACATGTGAATGTAGTCTTCTCTTGATCCTCTGGGGCAATTAAAATCTGTTTATACCCTGAATACCCATCCAGTAAGCAATAGAAAGCCCGACCCGCAAGCCTATCTAGCATTTGATCTAAGAAGGGTAAGGGGAAATGGTCCTTTCGGGTCACTTTGTTGAGCTTGCGGTAGTCCATACACACCTGCCATCCTGTGACCGTTCTCGTTGGAATGAGCTCATTTTTATCATTTTGGACCACCATCATTCCACCCTTCTTCGGAACACATTGGGCCGGAGAAGTCCAAGCGCTATCCGAAATTGGGTAGACCACCCCCGCGTCAAGCCATTTAATGATTTTTTTACCACCTTTTGCATTGCCTCATTGAGCCTCCGTTGATTTTCTACGGAAGGCTTTTCTCCATCCTCCAAGATGAGTTTGTGCATGTAAAAGGCGGGGCTAATACCCCGAATATCTGCAAGAGTCCATCCAATAGCTTTCTTCCTCCTCCTTAGCACATTTAAAGTTGAGTCTACCTACAATTGGGTTAGGCAAGAGGAATGAATAACAGGCAAAGTACGAGAGGGACCAAGATATTCATACCTGAGATGGGAGGGTAGTGTCTTCAACTCCAAAGTTAGGGGCTCTTTAATAGAAGGCTTTGTTGGAGGAGTCTTCCGGTTCTCCAAGTCCAATGATAGCTTTCGGGGACCATAGGAGTAAGAACCCATGCCTTGAAGGGCATTGGTACTTTCAATAAAACCATCTACCACGGTGTCCTCATGGTTCAACAAGGCGGCCTCCACTAGATCATCAACATGAATCATAGAGCTTTCATCATCAATAATAACCTCAGTGACGAAGTCAAAGAAAGAGCATACTTCTCTACTGTTGGGTTGCTTCATTGATTTACACACATGGAATACAACCTTCTCACTGCCCACTCGGAAAGTGATCTCCCCAGTTTCCACATAAACTAAGGCCTTCCCCGTTGCAAGGAAGGGCCTTCCCAAAATGATGGGGACCTCATAATCCACTTCGCAGTCCAATATGACAAAGTCTGCGGGCTAAAAGAATTTGTCCACCCGTACCAACACATCATCAATTATCCATAGGGGCCTCTTCATCGACCTATCTGCCATTTGCAAACGCATTGAGGTCGCCCTAGGTTGCCCGATTCCCAATGTTTTAAATACCGAGTATGGTATTAAGTTATTACTCGCCCAAAGGTCACACAAGACTTTAGCAAAGTCCGCACTCCCGATTGTGCAAGGAATGGTAAAAGCTCCCGGGTCTTCAAGTTTGGGTTCCATTGAATGTACTATGGCACTCACTTGATGAGTCATCTTGATGGTTTCACATTCCATAGACCGCTTCTTGGTGACTAATTCCTTCATGAACTTAGTGTACCCGGGCATTTGTTCCAAGGCTTCAACCAACGGGACATTGATGGAAAGATTCTTCATCATATCAATAAACTTCTTGAATTGGGTCTCTTGCTTTTGTTTGGCCAACCGTTGAGGGTACGGAGGAGGGGGCCTAAGCAATGGTGCCTTGGGCTTGTGGGACCACCGGTTTCGGCATATCAATACGTGTTCCCTAGACGGGTCCACGTCCCTTTGCAAGTCCTCCCCATTATCATGGATATCAATTCTCACCTTACTTATAGTTGGCTCTTCCACCATTTGCTCACTTTCAATTGGTAACTCATCATGGGGAA
Source organism: Nicotiana undulata (assembly GCA_005239495.1). Classification (NCBI taxonomy): domain Eukaryota; kingdom Viridiplantae; phylum Streptophyta; class Magnoliopsida; order Solanales; family Solanaceae; genus Nicotiana; species Nicotiana undulata. The sequence goes on along the minus strand of MDKH01211827.1, from coordinate 46,123 downwards.
CTTCATCATCAACAACAACAATTTGCCTTTGCCTAGAAGTACTTGCTTCACCACCTTTCCACTTCTCGTGGTCACCGCCATGGCGTGACCGGTATTAATATTGTTCCCACCCTTGGGGTTCACCACCGTATCACTCGGTAGTGCACCCTTTGGGCGTGTGTTTAAGGCCTGAGAAATTTGGCCCATTTGTACTTCAAGGTTCCTAATGGAGGTGTTGTGAGAGGCCAACTGAGCATCGGAGTCTGCATTTCACTCCATCATCTGCTTGAACATGTGTTCAATTCTTCACAAATCATTGCTTGATGAGCTTTGTCCTTGAGATTGGTACGGGGTGGGTTGTTGGTTGTTGGTACATCGGGTGCCTTTGAAAGCCCGACCCCCGGTTACCATTGCCACCCCAGTTGTTGTTGTTGTTGTTGTTGCCTCCAATCCAATTGTCATCATTGTTGTTCCCCCATAGTCGATCATTGTTGTTCCCTCAGTTCCGTGCATTGTTGTTATTGTTACAATTTCTTTATCTTTGATTCCACCAACTTTGATTGTTGCCTTGGTTTCTCCAGTTTTGATTGTTGCTTTGACTGTTTCCTTGACCTTGGTAATTATTAGCATACATCACATCCTCTTATTGGTCATCATATTCCTCTCCTTGGCTATATCCACTTGGCCCTTGGTCACCCTGATCATTGTTGCTTTGCTTAGGATTTCCCCGAGGTCTCCTTTGATTCACCAACACATTCACTCCTTCCATGGTATTTACTTGCTTTGGCCCTTGCAATTGTTGAAGTTGGGCTTTGGCAAGTTGGTTCATAGTGGTGGTGAGCTCGGCAATTGCTTGCCCATGTTCTTGGAGCTCTTTATGAAGAATATTGACACCTCACTCACCTGAGGAACATTCGCTCTGCTTTGCCAAGCCGATGATGTGCCGGCCATCTCATCTAATACCTCACATACCTCGGGGTAAGTCAATTTCATGAAATTTCCACCGGCCAACTGATTGACCATACATTGATTGACAGTGTTTATACCTAGGTAGAAAGTCTGTTGGATCATGGCTTCAGTCATGTCGTTGTTCGGACATTCCTTAACCATGGTCTGATATCTCTCCCATATCTCATGCAAAGGCACGTTGGGTTCTTGCTTAAAGGCCAAGATTTCATCTCTGAGCGCCGCCATATGACTTGGGGAGAAGAATTTAGCAATGAATTTGTCCGCGAGCTCATCCCAAATAGATATTGAATGGTTGGTAAGCCGCTCGAGCCAATCAAGAGCCTTCCCTCTAAGAGAGAAGGGGAATAACCGAAGTCTCAATGCATCCTCCGAGACATTCGTTTGTTTGCTACCCCAGCAGGTATCCAAGAAGCCCTTAAGATGTTGTAAGCATTTTGATGTGCGGCTCCGGTGAAATAACCTCGCTGCTCTAAGAGTGTCAGCATCACATTGGTTATTTGAAAATTTCCCTCCCGAATCCTCATCAGGACAATGGCACTATCATACCCCTCATTTGGAAGGACCCGAGGGGCGGCTCTAGCAGCTGGTTACGGGGGAGGGTCTGGAATATCATCTTGAATATTGGTCGGTCGGCCCCATCTAGGAGGAAGTACTTGGTTGATTTCATATTCTTGATTATCATATACCTCCTCCCCCGCATTTATGTTGATTGGATCTGCCATTCGCACCTGAATGGATTCAACAGAAATGTTAAAAATAGAAGGAAATAAAAACACTTAACACTACTATTCACGTAGATAGTCAACACCGTATAACTACCCGGCAACGACGCCAAAACGTGATCGGCTCTCACCCACACCACTATTAGAGTAGGAAGATGAGGGTCGGTGCAGCTTTTACCCGAGAGGTCGGGATCGATTCCTCAGAGAGTTATGATTTGGAGTGAGTTTCTACGTAATCTAATAGTGTCTTGTGTTCTTGATTACACTTCTCATAATCTTTGGGTTTTCTTCTACAACTATGATTTATACTAATGTTAATTGCAAATTGACTAACTATTTTCTTTTTGGGGTTATTTTATATTTGGATAAAGGCACTAGGGTTATGACTTTTACCTAGGCGAGTAATTAACAGATTCTAATATCTAAGGCAAAGATGTTATTCGGGGAATTATGATATAACCAATGCTCCAAAGTTACCCACTCTATACCTCTCAGTAGTTTGAGTGGCTATGCCTAATTGCCTTTCTCAAGGTCAATTGGGTGTCAAATTTGCACAAGCAATATGGGTTCAAGTAGGGTTTTACTCTCTCGAGGTTTAACCCGTTAAATGGGACTATCAATTCTTATGATTTCATCCCAATTCCTTGTTGGGTTGATTTCCTTGACTCAAGTACTCTTTCTCAAGAAGGACCCAAGTCAATTGAACAACAATTAGTGTTTGCAACCACCAATTTTAACAAGAAAACCACAAATCAACCCAAATATCCATCACCCATAAACATCAAAGCCTTAATTTAAAGAACCCATTAAAGACCCACACTAGGGTTGAGCCACAACCCTAGCTAATGGGTTTATCTACTCATAATCAATGAAGAAATCACAGAAATAGATGAAGCAAAACCCATATGATTGAATTATAAAATAAAATAAGAAGATTCAATGTTGAAATCTAGCTAAAATTGCTACAAAAGATGAAAGGAAAAATATCCACGAGCTGCCCACTACAGCTGATACCAAGCTTAACCTAAAAAAAAAATACAAAAGAAGCTATTTATACTCAGCCGAAAATTCCGGACAAAAATGCCCCTGCGGGGTCACCGCGGACCGCGAAGAATGGATCGCGGTCCGCGGTAGATTTCTTGGCTTCAGGTGTTGGGTCTCTGAATCTTCTTGACCGCAGTCCGCGTTGGTCCTGGCCCTCAAAATAGGTTCTCTGAATCTCCTCACCGCGGTCCGCATAGAATAGACCGCGGTCGCGGTGGAATTTTTCCTTGTAAACAATTCTCTGAACCTCACCACCGCGGTCCGCGTAGAATGGACCGCGGCCGCGGTGGACTTTGCCTTGGAATCAGCCCTCTGAACTTCACCACCGCGGACCGCATAAAGTGGACTGCGGTCCGTGGTGGTCACTTTGACTTTGACTTTTGGTTGTTCTTGGTACTTGTGCAAGTTTCACTCCTTTTTGAGCAGGTCTTTGACTAATTATCATCCTTTTTGCCTAAACCCTGCAACAAGCACAACATGTAAACCTTTGGGGAATTTTTATGTACAAATGCATCCAAAACTTAAGGAGTTAGAGTATATAAAACAAGGTAAAATCCCTAGTTATCAATAGGATATTTCAAGACCAAGGAGTTCCTCATCCTCTTTTGGAGGTCGAAACCGATCCTTATTCACTTCAAGTGATCGAACAACCATTGATATACTCAATGGGTGCGCTTTGTTCATGTAAAAGCGTTTTAAGATCCTTTTTGTATAGGTACATTGATGGATAAAGATCTCGTCTGCTAAATGTTTAATTTACAGACCAAGATAAAGGTTTGTTCATTCCAAGATCTTTTGTCTAAAATTCTTTCTTCAGATATTCAATTGCCTTTTGAAGCTCTTCTGGAGTTCCAACAAGATTTATGTCATCAACATAAACAACAAGTATAACAAATTCTGATGATATTTTCTTTATAAAATACATGGACAAATAACATAATTTATGTAACATTCTTTCATCAAATATTCATTGAATTAATTATACCACATGCGTCTTGATTGCTTTAAATCGTAAAAAGATTTTGTAATTTGATCGAGTACATTTCTAGAGACTTTTAATTATATGCTTCAGGCATTTAAATCCTTCAGCGATCTTCATATATATTTGATCAAATGATTCATATAGTTATGACATGCGTTTAATGGCATGACGTCTTCAGGTGTCTAGACTACAGGTCCGATCCTCACAATCTTTTATAATATTTTGCACTATATTGTATCAAATGTATCGTCAGCGATCATTTTGTATCGGTTCACAAGCAACATAACTTGTTGAGATCTCATCACTTTCTTTATTTTCAGGCATGAACTTCTTTTGGAGTTTCATAAAATGTTATGTTGTAGGCTCTTCTAGGGCTCATTTCCTCCTTATGTTCATCTTGATTATTTTCTCCTATAATTTTCTAGGATTGTTACCTTTGGAATCAATCGGTCTACTACGCTTCATGCATGCAGTAATGTAACGACCCTATCGGTCGTTTTTAGCATTTGCATTCCGTTCATCTATTTGAAGTCTTGAGCAACATCGTATGATATATTATGACTTTGATTTTGATTTTCATGTTACTCGGAATTGATTTTGAATAATAAATTTCATGATTGAGACTTTAAAGCTGGGAGAGTTGACCAAGTTTACTTTTTAGTATTTTACCTCATATTGGAGTTTTTATGGTTCCGTTATGTAAGAATGGTGATTTTGGACTGGGGCGTATGCCCGAATTTGCATTTGCATATTTCTAGAAGGTTTCGACGCAAATTGGCAAAAGTTGGAAATTTGAAGGTTTGGAAAGTTCATAAGTTTGACCAAGAGTTGACTTTGAGGATATCAAATTCGTATTGTAGTTCCGAGAATTGGAATAGCTTCGTTATGCGCGATCGCGAATACAAGAATGCGATCACGTAAGGGAAAAATTGGAGTTCAGTATTTTTTCTTCGCGTTTGTGAATGATAGTCCGTGTTCACATAGGTTGCTGCAGATTGAGCATCGCGTGTGCACAGGTGTGCACGCGTTTCTTAGTGTAGAGCTGAGCTGGGCAGGTCTTCATGGCTTCTTCATCGCGTTCGCGAGCCTGGGACCGCATTCACAAGAGACTTTTCGAGGCTGAGCATTTTGTGCTTCGCGATCGCATAGGGAGATTCTGGGCAATGAATTTTTCTTCTTCGCGATCGCGATGGTATTTCCGCGATCGTGATTCATTGATTCGTCCTGTGATTATAAAGTAATTTATTTTGGGGGTTTCGACCATTTTTGCATATTTGGAGCTATGGAGCTCGGATTTAGACAATCTTTTAAGCGATTTTCACCATATGGATTGTGGTAAGTGTTCTCTACTCGATTTTGATTTTATTTCATGAATCTATCTTCGTTTTTTGCATTTGATTGAGGATTTCAAGAGAGAAACTAGGGATTATTGTCTAAAGCTTCAGAGCGTGAAATTTTGAGTTTTGAGCATTGATTCGGAGTTAGATTTGAGTGAAACTAGTATGGTTGGACTCGTAATCGAATAGGTTTTCGGATTTTGTAAGCTTCGTGTTCCGAGGTGCGGGCCCGTGTTTGACTTTTTGGTTGACTTTGGGATTTTGATTAAAGATTCGACCTTTATCATTTGGATCTGTTTCCCCAGGCATTATTTGACGTATTTGAGTTGCTTTTGGCTAGTTTTGAGCCGTTCAGAGGTTGATGCGCACCGGATGGCATTGTTGGAGCATCGTTTGGATTATTCAGTATTGGATATGGCTTGTTCGAGGTAAGTAACATTTCTAAACTTGATGCTGGGGGTATGAACCCCTGAATCTACGTGATATGTGTTTGGTGTTGAGGTGGCGCACATGGTAGATGACGGGCGTGTGGGCGTGCACTGTGCAAATTATGACTCTATTAATTTTGTGGTACTGTGTAGTGACCTTATCTTGTTTCTATTCATGAAATTTCTACGTGCTAGAATAATTGAGTTGTGGTCCATATTAGAAACCATGTCTAGGCTATATGTTTATCTTATTGGGACCCACTGAGGTCATTTCTATTGTTGAGTTATTTGCTTACATTTCAATTACATACACAGTCATACTCATTCATTTTCATATCATATCCGAGTCTCTGTTACCATTTATTGATACATCATATCATCATTTAGGGCTGATTTTCATGACCTTGTGTCGCGCCCCTTTTTCTCGTGAAATTGGGTTTCGACACGTGACAACTCTTTTAAAGGAAGGGTATTAAAAGAGAGAGTCACCACCTAACGGATTAAGGTGTGTTAGGGTTCAGGTTTACTAGTTTGTGTCACCAAAGATCGGGCAAGGGCTCAAATTACTTTGAGGAGAAGGTGTTAGGCACTCCTCGAGTTCCACAACGGTGGCTCCCGGCCGAACTCGAATTATATGAATTAGTCTAAGAGAAAGGAAACAATTTCGACAAATAAAATAAACTATTTACTTTAAATATAAGTGGGGGGGGGGTCCTAAGCTTTTTATCCTAAAGCATCACCCCGTGCAACATAAATAATACTTCGTAACTCCCTCAAGACGGGGTATTACTCATATTATTCAACGGGCACAAACTATCATATCCTTCTACCCGATTACTATCTTTCAGTTGTTTACCTAAAGCACTCTAGTCAATTCTAAGTCGTACGCATAATCTATGCGTTCACTACCCGTCCCATGCCTATGGTCCAGAAGGCATTTGGACCTCTATTTCAGGGTGGTTCTAGACTTTAACTTAGGTTGCTCAAAAGGGAAAAATACTAAGCGACATACAAAAACAGTTTAGGACTTTCAAATATAAGTAAGTATGGGCTCAAGTTAGCCTTCACATATAGACCGCAAATGCATGCCAGACTGATTAACATTTGACAGATTTTAATTAATTAAATCGTAGAATCCTATAGGCAAGATTTTTATGTGACCAAGGTCCAAAATCTCCACTCACATACCAAACACCTCCACCCACATATCAACCTTCACTTCCCAGATATCCCTAACCCACTACTTCCAATCACACTTATAACACCCAACCAGCCTATTATCACTCACCGCCAGCCCGCCAAAACTATCAAAAATCCAGATCCAACTTTGATCGCAGGCCACCAAGACAATACACCCCTATTGTTGAGCCCATCGACCAATTATACGAAAGACTAAAAGTTGCCGAATATGTTACCCTTATTCCTGTTGTTGTCATGGAAAACTCCTTCCAATGGGTCAATTCGAACAAAACACGTGCACCCATTCCGGCAAGAAAGGACATACCATATATGAATGCCGCACTCTGAAGGATAAGATTCGTACATTGATTGATACCAAGGTCATACAAGCAAAGTAAGCCGCACCCAATGTCCGCAACAACCCTTTCCCGTACCATAAGGGTGAAGGCGTAAATGTTATAGAGACGGATGAAGAGTGGGATCCTAAAGGATTAATTGGGCTCCGAGAAGGGGATAATCCTAAGAAACCTGTAGTTGCACTCACTCCTATTCTGGTACAAATACAGCCACCAGTCAAAGTTGAGGTAGCCGTACCAATTCCGTTCGAAATTGAAGTAACAACACCTGCAGCTGCACCTGCTCCATTTGATGTAGAAATAACCACACCCTTCACTATGACAGTAGCATCCACACCGCCCTTAATGCCAATGTCGTACCTTAGGATTATGTTGTCAAATCTAGGAGTAAGGGAAAAGCAAAAATGGAAGAATCTGGTGCGGCATAAGGGATGACCAAAATCGGTAGAGTTTATACACCCGAGAGTTTGGGAGGAACGAGTAAAGAAGTTGCTGTTAAACAACCCATCATTGAAACCGGCCCAGATGATCTTTGGAGAAAGGTACATGCGAGGGAATATTCTATGGTGGATCATCTGAACAAAACTCCCGCCCAGATATCCATCTTATCACTGCTGCAAAATTCTAAGGCGCATATGAATGCTTTGATGAAGGTATTAAATGAAGCTTACGTGCCTAACAATATCACCAGTGGGGGGATGGACAACATGGTGGGTCAAGTACTGGAAAGCCAAAAAATTACCTTTCATGAAGATGAGCTGCCACTAGAGGGATTAAGCCACAACATGGCACTGCACATTACAGTACAATGCGAGGATAAATTTATTGCCAGGGTTTTGATAGACGGAGGGTCGAGCCTCAATATCTGTCCGCTGACAACTCGGAAAAGGCTGGGTAAAGGTTTGCATGAAATACGAGCAGGGACTATGAACGTGAAGGCGTTCGATGGGTCACAAAGAGCCACAATTGGAGAAACCAATATATTCTTACATATGGGTCTGACCTGGTTCGATGTTGAATTTCAAGTACTAGACATATTCGCCTCATACAATCTGCTGTTGGGACGACCTTGGATACATGTCGCCGGGGCCGTAGCATCTACTTTGCACCAGTCCGTGAAATTCGAATGGAATCATCAAGAAGTGATCATTCATGGAGATGGGAGTAATCCCATCTATACCAACTAAACCGTCCTGGTCGTGGAGAATAGAAGGAAGTTAGGTGGAGAGACTTGAGCGCGTCAACACAATAGAGAAGGACAAGTGGTGGAGCAACAAAATAGAAAGCATACTAGCATGGTCAGGGTATGAACCCGGCAAAGGACTCGCGAAGAAACTCCAAGGTATTACTAAACCAATACAGCTGAAACGTCATGGTACAACTTTTGGGCTTGGATATCAGTATACCTGGCAAGAATATGATGATTGGTCGCCGCCATGGCGTGGTCCCTATTACCCTCTTGAGCAACCAGTTCCGCATCTGAGCCAATCCTTTCATTGGGCTGATACAATATGGGGATCTGAAGAAGGGGAAGCATTGGCTGGTCTAAGGAACCTGTTTTTGGAAGACGGAGATATGGACTGCAATGTGATAGTTGAGGAGGAGGAGGAGGAAGAAGGCCTCGTCATCCAAACGCTAGAGAAGGAGCAGTTCTCAAGAGTTGGACCGCCACACCATCCAGGGCCAGACGAGTCCCGGGGTAGCATGGCTACTAGTGTTATTTGAAAAACAATTCTTTTGAGCATTTTGTTTTAAAAACATCTTTCTTTCAGTATTTTATTTTGGAAAACATTGTTGAAGTCATTTAAACACTATTTTGATTAACATTTCAACATTTATCAATAATTTGATGTTTTATTATCATTATCTCTCATACCTTTTTCTCTATAGCATTACTATTTATCACATTGATGAACCAACGACCGTGACATGTAATGAGACAACGCAACATAAAGATAGTGATTCGGAAGAGATAGAAGAAGAAGATGTGATACCTGAGGCAATTGTCAGAGAAGTTGAGAATTTTGAGAATAAGCCTAAGTCCAACCTGGACGAAACTAAGATTTTTCAGCTTGGGAGACACCGAAACGGTCAAAGAAACCCGTATAAGCATTCACCTGTCACCATCAGAAAAAGAAGAGTACACTCGTTTCCTGAAAGAATATGAAGACATTTTCGCATGGTCGTATGATGATATGACTGGGTTGAGCACATCCATAGTGGCTCATAAGCTACCCACCAATCTGATGTGTCCGCCGGTAAAATAGAAGCTCAGAAAGTTCAAGCCAGATATGAGTCTGAAAATCAAGGAGGAAGTCACCAAGCAGATCAAAGCTAAGGTTCTTAGAGTAGTTGAATATCCGACTTGGTTGGCCAACATTGTGCCGATTCCGAAGAAGGATGGGAAATTCAGGGTGTGCGTCGACTATCGGGACCTAAAGAAAGCAAGTCCCAAAGATGATTTCCCACTAGCGAACATACACACACTGATCGACAACTATGCCAAGCATGAACTCCAATCCTTTGTGGATTGCTTCGCGGGTTATCATCAGATCTGGATGGATGAAGAAGATGCCGAGAAAATAGCTTTTATTACACCATGGGGAGTATACTGCTAAAAAATGATGTTGTTTGGTTTGAAGAATGTTGGGGCCACTTACATGAGAGTCATGACAACTATAACTGAACTACGCTTGACCTGATTCCCATTTAAGAGGGGATACGTAGGCAGCCCTGTGGGTTCGGTCACAATTCAATAAAATTTTCATTTTCCCCACAATCAAAAAATGGGGCAGAATTTTGAGGAGGACCCTCAAAATTCCGGAGCAAGTCCAGCCGACTTCATTGTACGCAGAACAGTCAGAAAATCATCTGAATAACTGGGGTAGAATTTTGAGGAGGGCCCTCAAAATTCTATTTCAAGGAAATCGCAATGTCTCTAAAAATGTCGCAGTTATTGGCTCATCTAATCTATTTGATGTTGCATATTACTGTGTTTTAAGTAACTATGAACGAATATTTTTTTCAAAAAATTTATTTTATGAAATAGACAAATTCTACCCATGGTGACTTGAACAGGATCCTCGGGTAGATTGGAGCAAAGCAAGCAGACAAAGGCACGAACCAACCTCCCCCACAAAACTTACAATTTTTCTTTGGATGCAGGAATAGGTCATAATCACAAGTAACAACAGAACCGCCAGACATAAATATATCTCCAACTAAGAAATACTTCTCTATTACTTACTACTCGTCCACCTGCAAGAGGCTAAGACTTGCCTCTCTACTTGCATAAGGCTAAGCATTTCCTTCTCTCTACATGAGGTTAAGCCCTGCCTCTCTATCTGCATAAGGCTAAGCATTGCCTTCTCTCTGCATGAGGCTAAGCTGTGATGACCCAAACGGTCATCCTGTGTTAATCTAGCTAAATCTGCGTTCCGAGGCTCCGAAAGCCTTTGTTTATCTCACCTTGATATGCGTGCGCAGCCCGGGCAGGAAGCCGGGAATCTTCTATGTGAAAACTTGATGAAAAACTAAAATTTCTAATAATTAATTGATTAAAGTTGACTTTGGCCAATATTTTTGGTAAACAGACCCGAACCCGTGATATGACGGTCCCGGAGGGTCCGTGGGAAAATATGGGACTCGGGCGTATACCCGAAATTAGATTCCGAGGTCTCAAGACCAAGAAATGAATTTTTAAAGAAAATTGTTTTCTGGAAAATATAAAGGGTTTTGGAAATGATAATAAGTGTGAAAACTGTGTTACCGGGCCCGTATTATGGTTCCGGAGCCCGGAACAGGTTAAATATAATTATTTTGTGTTGCCTGTAAAGTTTAATGTCATTCCGAGTAGTTTAGGCCGATTCAGCGCATTGAAACCGAATTCTAAAACTTGAAAATTCTAAGTTTGATTCTAGGGGTTTTGAGGGGTGATTTTGAGTTTTAACGATGTTTAGAGCGTTCCGAAGGCTCGAGCGAGTTCGTAATATGATTTAGGACTTGTTGGTGTAATTGCACGGGGGATCGGGTGGGCCCAGGGGCCTCCCAGACCCCAATCGTGGTCAATAACCAGCAACTTCAGCTGCTGGTGCACCAGGTTTGGTGTGACCGCAGGTGCGGTCCCCAGATCGCAGGTGCGAAGTCGCCCCTGCGGTCCTCCCATCGCAGGTGCGACCCAAAGGGGGTCTGGCCATTCTTCGTAGGTGCGCCTCTACCCGCAGGCGCAGTCTCGCAGGTGCGAGACTTCCCGCAGGTGCGAACCTGCCGGTGCGGCCCTTCAATCGCGGGTGCGATCCCTAGGCCTCCTTGGCCTTTTTCGCAGGTGCGACCACTTGGCCACAGGTGCGAGATTCCTGAAGCAGTTTCCATAATTAATACGGGTTTCCTTATTCTTTTCACCATTTTCTCTTCACTTGTGCGATTTTGAGGGCTTTTCAAGAGGAATTTCCCCTAGCAACTAAGAGGTAAGTAATTCTCAATTATATGTTAGTTTATTACATCAAAACTTAGGTAGATTAACATCTAATTAGTGGAATCAAAGGGGTTAGAGTGGAAACCTAGGGTTGGTGAACTTAGGAAAATTTCACCACTTTTCCACCATGGAATCTTATGGAAATTATATAAAAATGATCCTTAGGCTATGGGTGAGTGTTTCCTTCGAAAATTTCCGGAATCCGAGCGTGTGGGCCCGGGGGTGTATTTTGAGATTTCTTCAAGAATGATGAATTAGCCTAATTAGTAGTAGAATTTCATACTTTTGAACGTATATTGATGTATTTAAATAATATTTGGCTAGTTTCGAGTCCGTGGGCGACGAGTTTGGAGTTTCGGGCACTTTCTTGACCCGATGAGTAGGTTCTACGCGAGGTGAGTCTCCTTTCCAACCTTGTAAGAGGGAATTGTCCCCATAGGTAATTGTGATTGATTGAATGACCTTATTTGCGGGGCTACGTACGCACCAAGTGACGAGAGTCCGTGCGTAGCAACTATTATGCCATGTCAGGTAGTTTTAGGACTCACAAGCATGCCTTTACATGTTTTTGCCTGCACCTCTTCATATACTTTTGGTTGGTTGATATCCCTGAAGTCGGTATGGTAATTATAGCGAGTATTCTGTAAACTTAAATGTTAATTCTATGTTCCAAATCATGCACTCGGAACTTCTCTTAAGGTTTCCTGATAATTATGTGTATATTACGAGTACTCGAGTCACAGGTATGATTCGTGAGTGGGGTAGCTTTATATTATGTTAACCGCGTCACATGATCGATTCGTGAGCGGGGTAATAGATGCATCTATGGTTTGGGCTGTCGACCCTCGACAGTGCACATTTTAATTATTGCGACGCTTAGGCCGTACGCTTCGGCATATTACATGCTATCTATTTGTATGAGAGTTTTGTTATATATTATCCTTAATAAACTGTTCGTCTTGAAAGGAAACTCGAGGATCTTATGTACTATTGTTGACTGTTACTGAAGGGGGAAAACTTACTTGTATACTTGACTGCTCCATGTCTACTTGCTTTCTATAATTATTGTTCCTGTTTAATATTGTTGTACCATATTGTTAGTATTGACCTAGTGAGTAATACGTCTACTTATCGTCACTACTTCTTCAAGTTTAGAAGGGATACTCACTGGGTACATATTTAAATATATGTACTCATGCTCTCTTCCGTACTTAATCGTACAGGTTCTGAGGTAGCTGCATCCGGTCACTATACCGGTGGCCATCGTTGAGAGTTTCTATCCGATTGACTATACGGTGAGCTGCTTCCCTTGGCGATCTCGGCAGCACTTTGGAGTCCTCTGCTCATATTTTTGGGGATATTATTGTCTATTACCTTTCAGACAGTAGTGTATTTATTCATAGTATTTTGTAGATTCTACCAGTCGCTTGTAGACTTGTGACACTAGGTTCTGGCACACTTAATAGTTTTTGCCTGGTATTTTTGCATAGTTGTATGTGCTGGCAGTACTTTTGAGTTATATAAACTCACGAGCTTACACTTGAATGTTATTTTAACAAATTTTCTTACCTTAAAAATCGAAAGAGATTTTAGTTACTTAAACATGTAAAGTAACCTCACTAGTAGATAGGTGTTGGCTTGCCTGACTCCGGGGTTGGGCGCCATCACGACCTGAGCGGAATTTGGGTCGTGACAGCATGGTATCAGAGCTCTAGGTTCACGTAGGCCTCATAAGTCACAGGAAAACCTAGTAGAGTCTTGCGAATCGATACAGAGACGTCTGTATTTATCTTCGAGGGAATATGTGGTGTTAAGAAACCTCTCTTTATTTCTATTCTATCGTGCAGTCAATGGTTACTAAGTTTCATTCTTCTATTATCTCACAGATGGTGAGGACTCGTGCAGTTGATATCCCTGTCCTGGGAGATGCCGCTACCCTCGCCGTCCTCGGTAGAGGTCAGGGGAGGGCACCGGCCCGACGTTGGGGACGAGGGCGTCCTAGAGTTGCTCCACTAGCACCCCTAGAGGATCCAGTCATTGAGCAGCAGGATGAGGTGCCCCAGCAGATCCTGCCCCAACAGATTTTATGACTTCCCTAGGCTTTCAGTAGGTCATGGGCCGTATGATGGGGTTCATGGATACTATGACTCAGGCTGGTTTATTTCCAACGGATCCTGCCACCTCTCAGGCAGGAGGGGGAGTTCAGACCCCTACTGCTCAGGCCGCAGGTCATGCAGCGGCGGTATATCAGACTCCGAACACTATGCCCGTGGGTGGGGCACAGCCAGCAGCCCCTGAGCTCAGACCAGCTACGAACGGCGATCCGCAGAAGATACTTGACAGATGGACCCGATTACACCCTCCGACCTTTGGAGGTGAGAGGGGTGAGGATGCTCAGGACTTCATTGATAGGTGCAGGGACAAACTGCATAACATGAGGATTCTGGAGTCCCATGGGGTTGATTTCACCACTTTCCAGCTTGAGGGTAGGGCCCACAGATGGTGGCAGTCTTACATCCTTGGTAGGCCAGCAGGTTCACCCCCTATCACTTGGGAGCAGTTCACTCAGCTTTTCCTAGACAGGTATATTCCTCCCTCTGAGAGGGAAGACTTGCGTTATCAGTTTGAGCAGCTGGAGCAGGGCCAGATGTCTGTGACCGACTACGAGGCCAGATTTTCATAGTTGTTCTGCCATGCCCTCATGATTCTTCCTACTGATGTTGAGAGGTGCGGAGGTTCGTAGCAGGGCTACATTCTGGTATTAGGGCCAACATGGCCCGAGAGGTGGAGATGGGTACTCCTTATCAGCTCGTGGTTGAGATAGCTCATCGAATTGAAGGTTACTGGTCTAGGAGCAGCGAGCAGAGTCAGCAGGACAAGAGAGCTAGATTTTCTGGAGACTTCAGAGGTACCCCAACTAGGGGTAGAGGTCAGTTTGGCAGAGGTCAGCCCAGCAGGCCTCCATATACAGCTCTACCACCACCTTCTCGCGGTGCTCCAGCGAGACCATACTTCAGTGCCATGCCGGAGAGTTCTTACCGCCCTCCAGCCATTCAGGGTTCCTCAGGCGGGTATTCAGGTCATCAGGGTCCTCCTAGCTCCTATTTTAGTGTTATGCCAGAGGTTTCTCACCGTTCCCCAGCTATTCAGGGTCCTCCTTCTTCAGGACAGCAGGGTACGCCTCCAGTGAGATGCTTCGAGTATGGGGATTCAGGTCATATGAGGAGGGCTTGTCCCAGACTTCGGGGTAAGGCCGTCCAGCAGAGTTATCAGCCTACATACTCAACATGGGCGCCCCGTCCACCTAGAGGTGGAGGGCAGGTTGATAGAGGTCGTCCCAGAGGTGGAGACCAGGCAGGAGAAGCTCAGCCAGCTCCCATTCAGTCCAGTGGAGGTCAGTCTTCAGGTACTCTAGCCATATTTTATGTTATTCCGGCCCGAGCAGATGCAGTGGCCTCATATGCCGTGATCACATGTATTATTTCAGTAGGTGGTAGAGAGGCCTCAGTACTATTTGATCCATGATCTACCTATTCATATGTGTCAGCCTTATTTGCTTGCTTTCTAGATGTTCCTCGTGAGTCTTTGGCTTCTCCCATATATGTATCTACTCCCGTGGGTGATTCGGTAGTGGTAGACCGGGTCTATCGGTCCTGTGTGATCTCATTTTGTGGGCATGAGACTAGAGCGGACCTTCTATTGCTCGACATGGTTGACTTTGAGATTATCCTGGGGATGGATTGTCTATCTCCTCATCATGCCATCTTGGATTGTCATGCCAAGACGGTTACTTTGGCCATGCCCGAGTTGCCCAGACTAGAGTGGAGAGGTTCCTCAGTCGGCGCAGCCAGCAGAGTTATTTCCTCCCTAAAGGCTCTACATATGGTCGAGAAGGGTTGTTTGGCGTATATTGCTTATGTGGGGGACACCACCGCTGAGTCTCCGGCTATTGATTCAGTGCCCGTGGTTCGAGAGTTTGCAGATGTATTCCCTTCAGATCTTCCAGGCATGCCTCCGGATCGCGATATTGATTTTTGCATTGACTTAACTACAGATATCCAGCCTATTTACATTCCCCCGTACCGCATGGCTCCTAAGGAGTTGAAGGAGCATCTTGAGGAGTTGTTGGCTAAGGGGTTCATCAGGCCGATTGTATCGCCGTGGGGTGCTCCGGTTCTATTCGTGAAGAAGAAAGATGGGTCTATGCGGATGTGCATTGATTACCGCCAGTTGAACAAAGTCACCATCAAGAACAAGTATCCATTGCCGCACATTGATGATTTGTTCGACCAGTTGCAGGGTGCCAGGGTGTTTTCTAAGATTGATTTGAGGTCAGGGTACCACCAGTTGAAGATTCGGGCTTCTAATGTCCCGAAGACAGCTTTTCGTACGAGATATGGCCACTATGAGTTCTTGGTGATGTCCTTTGGTTTGACTAATGCCCCAACAACATTTATGGACTTGATGAACAGGGTGTTCAGGACGTACATTGATTCCTTTGTCATCGTCTTCATTGATGACATTCTGATTTATTCACGTAGCATGGGAGAGCACGAGCAACATTTGAGAGTTGTGCTCCAGAATTTGCGAGAATAGAAGCTATATGCTAAGTTCTCCAAGTGTGCATTTTGGTTGGATTCCGTGGCATTCTTAGGACATGTTGTGTCCGGGGAGGGCATTAAGGTTGATCCTAAGAAGATTGAGGCGGTTCAGAGTTGGCCACGTCCTACTTCGGCTATAAAGATCAGGAGTTTCCTAGGTTTGGCAGGCTACTACCGGCGGTTTGTGGAGGGTTTTTCATCTATTGCAACCCCATTGACCAGATTGACTCAGAAGAATTTCCCATTTCGGTGGTCCGACGAGTGCGAGGCGAGCTTTCAGAAGGTCAAGACAGCTTTGACTTCAGCGCCGGTTCTGATATTACCCTCAGGTTCTGGGATGTATACGGTGTATTGCGACGCTTCACGTGTTGTCTTGGGGTGTGTATTGATGCCGGAAGGGAGAGTTATTGCCTATGCTTCGCGCCAGTTAAAAGTCCATGAGAAGAATTACCCGGTGCACGATTTAGAGTTGGCGGCGATTGTTCACGCTCTTAAGATATGGAGGCATTATTTATATGGGGTGTCTTGTGAGGTTTATACAGACCGCCGCAGCTTGCAGCACTTGTTCAAGCAGAGGGATGTTAATTTGAGGCAGCGCAGGTGGCTCGAGTTGCTGAAGGATTATGACATCACCATCCTTTATCATCCGGGCAAGGCGAACGTGGTAGCAGATGCTTTGAGTAGGAAGGCGGAGAGTATGGGTAGTTTGGCTTACATTGCAACTGAGGAGAGGCCTATGGCCTTGGACATTCAGTCCTTGGCTAATCGTTTGGTGAGATTGGATCTTTCAGAGCCTCGTCGAGTTCTAGCTCATGTGGTTGCTCAGTCTTCTTTATTGGGGGAGAGTAAGGCTCGGCAGTATGAGGATCCACGCTTGATACAGCTCCGGGAGACAGTGGTTCAGGGTGGTGCCAATGAGGTTACTATTTGCGAGGATGGAGTTCTGAGACTCCAAGGTCGGTTGTGTGTTCCCAATGTTGATGGCTTGAGGCGGAGGATTCTTGAGGAGGCACACAGTTCGCAGTATTCTGTCCACCCGGGCGCTATGAAGATGTATCGTGACTTGAGGCAGCATTACTGGTGGAGGCGGATGAAGAGAGACATCGTAGAGTATGTGGCTAGGTGCCTTAATTGCCAGCAGGTGAAGTATGAGCACCAGAGACCAGGAGGATTACTACAGCAGATGCCCATTCCTGAGTGGAAGTGGGAGCGCATCACCATGGACTTCGTAGTTGGGTTACCCCAGACTTTGCAGAAGGTTGACGCAGTTTGGGTCATTGTGGATAGATTGACCAAATCGGCACATTTCATACCTGTGGTTACTACTTATTCATCCGAGAGGTTAGCCCAGATCTATATTGGGAGATAGTCCGGTTGCATGGTGTGCCGGTGTCCATTATATCAGACCGAGGTCCTCAGTTCACCTCGCACTTCTGGAGAGCATTGCACCGAGAGATGGGCACTCAGATAGATCTCAGCACAGCTTTTCAACCTCAGACCGACGGTCAGTCGGAGCGTACGGTTCAGATATTGGAGGACATTCTTAGAGCATGTGTGATTGACTTCGGGGGTTAGTGGGATCAGTTCTTTCCTTTGGCCGAGTTTGCTTATAATAACAGTTATCAGGCCAGCATTGAGATGGCTCCATTCGAGGCTTTATATGGTCGGCGATGTCGTTCTCTTGCGGATGGTTTGAGCCGGGCGAGGCTAAGTTATATGGCACGGACCTGGTGAGAGATGCCTTAGAGAAGGTGAAGTTGATTCAGGAGAGGCTCCGTACAACGCAGTCCAGACAGAAGAGCTACGCGGATCGGAGGGCACGTGACGTATCATTTATGGAGGGAGACAAGGTTCTGCTGAAGGTATCGCCGATGAAAGGTATTATGAGGTTTGGGAAGAAGGGCAAGATGAGCCCGAGGTTTATAGGTACTTTCGAGGTGTTGCGGCGAGTGGGATAGGTTGCTTATGAGCTTGCCTTGCCTCCTCACTTATAAGGAGTTCATCCGGTCTTCCATGTATCCATGCTCCGGAGGTATCACCCTGACTTCTCTCACGTGGTGGATTTCAATACTATTCAGTTGGATGAGAGAATGGGCTACGAGGAGCAGCCAGTTGCTATCATTGACAGACATGATCGCCAGTTTAGATCTAAGAGAGTTTCAGCCGTGAAGGTCCATTGGAGGGGCCAGCCAGTTGAAGAGGCGACGGGGGAGTTCGAGGAGGACATGCGGAGCCGCTATCCCCATCTTTTCCTAGACTCAGGTACATATCTACGTCCGTTCGAGGATGAACATTTGTTTAAGAGGTGTAGATTGTGATGACCCAAACGTTCATCCTGTGTTAATCTAGCTAAATCTGCGTTCTGAGGCTTCAAAAACCTCCGTTAATCTCACCTCGATATGCGTACGTAGCCTGGGCGGATAGCCGGGAAGCTTCTATGTGAAAACTTGATGAAAAACTGAAATTTCTAATAATTAATTGATTAAAGTTGACTTTGGTCAACATTTTTGGTAAACGGACCCGGACACGTGATATGACGGTCCCGGAGGGTCCGTGGGAAAATATGGGACTCGGGCGTATGCCCCGAATCAGATTTCGAGGTCCCCAGACCGAGAATAAATTTTTAAAGAAAATTATTTTCTGGAAAATATAAAGGATTTTGGAAATGATAATAAGTGTGAAAACTGTGTTACCGGGCCCGTATTATGGTTCCGGAGCCCGGAACAGGTTAAATATAATTATTATGTGTTGCCTGTAAAGTTTAATGTCATTCCGAGTAGTTTAGGCCGATTCGGCGCATTGAAACCGAATTCTAAAACTTGAAAATTTCTAAGTTTGATTCTAGGGTTTTGAGGGGTGATTTTGAGTTTTAACGATGTTTAGAGCGTTCTGAAGGCTCGAGCGAGTTCGTAATATGATTTAGGACTTGTTGGTGTAATTGCACGGGGGCTCAGGTGGGCCCAGGGGCCTCCCGGACCCCAATCGGGGTAAAAAACCAGCAACTTCAGTTGCTGGTGCACCAGGTCTGGTGTGACCGCAAGTGCGGTCCTCCCATCGCAGGTGCAACCCAAAGGGGGTCTGGCCATTCTTCGCAGGTGCAGGCCTCTACCCGCAGGCGCGGTCTCGCAGATGCGAGACTTGCCCACTGGTGCGAACCAGCCGGTGCGGCCCTTCAATCGCAGGTGCGATCCCCAGGCCTCCTTGGCCTTTTCCGCAGGTGCGACCACTTGGCCGCAGGTTCGAGACCGTAGGTGCGGTCCAAAGGGCCGCAAGTGCGAGATTCCTGAAGCAGTCCCCATAATTAATATGGGTTTCCTTCTACTTTTCACCATTTTCTCTTCACTTGGGCGATTTTGAGAGCTTTTCAAGAGGAATTTCCCCTAGCAACTAAGAGGTAAGTAATTCTCAATTATACGTTAGTTTATTACATCAAAACTTAGGTAGATTAACATCTAATTAGTGGAATCAAAGGGGTTAGAGTGGAAACCTAAGGTTGGTGAACTTAGGGAAATTTCACCACTTTTCCACCATGGAATCTTATGGAAATTATATAAAAATGATCCTTAGGCTATGGGTGAGTGTTTCTTTCGAAAATTTCAGGAATCCGAGCGTGTGGGCCCGGGGGTGTATTTTGAGATTTCTTCAAGAATGGTGAATTAGCTTAATTAGTAGTAGAATTTATTACTTTTGAACGTATATTGATGTATTTAAATAATATTTGGCTAGTTTCGAGTCCGTGGGCGACGAGTTTGGAGTTTCGGGCACTTTCTTGACCCGGTGAGTAGGTTCTACGCGAGGTGAGTCTCCTTTCCAACCTTGTAAGAGGGAATTTTCCCCATAGGTAATTGTGATTGATTGAATGACCTTATTTGCGGGGATACGTACGCACCAAGTGACGAGAGTCCGTGCGTAGCAACTATTATGCCATGTCAGGTAGTTTTAGGACTCACAAGCATGCTTTTACGTGTTTTTGCCTGCACCTCTTCATATACTTTTGGTTGGTTGATATCCCTGAAGTCGGTATGGTAATTATAGCGAGTATTCTGTAAACTTAAATTTTAATTCTATGTTCCAAATCATGCACTCGGAACTTCTCTTAAGGTTTCCTAATAATTATGTGTATATTACGAGCACCCGAGTCACATGTATGATTCGTGAGCGGGGTAGCTTTATATTATGTTAACCACGTCACATGATCGATTCGTGATCAAGGTAATAGATGCATCTATGGTTCGGGCCGTCGACCCTCGGCAGTGCACATTTGAATTATTCCGACGCTTAGGCCGTACGCTTCGGCATATTACATGCTATCTATTTGTATGAGAGTTTTGTTATTTATTATCCTTAATAAACTGTTCGGCTTGAAAGGAAGCTCGAGGATCTTATGTACTATTGTTGACTGTTATTGAAGGGGGGAAAACTTGCTTGTATACTTGATTGCTCCATGTCTACTTGCTTTCTATAATTATTGTTCTTGTTTAATATTGTTGTACCATATTGTTAGTATTGACCTAGTGAGTAATACGTCTACTTCTCGTCACTACTTCTTCGAGCTTAGACGGGACACTCACTAGGTACATATTTAAATATATGTACTCATGCTACTCTTCCGTACTTAACCGTACATGTTCTGAGGTAGCTGCATCCGGTCACTATACCGGTGGCCATCGTTGAGAGTTTCTATCCGGCTGAATATATGGTGAGCTGCTTCCCTTGGCGATCTCAGCAGCACTGTGGAGTCCTCTGCTCATATTTTTGGGGATATTATTGTCTATTACCTTTCAGACAGTAGTGTATTTATTCATAGTATTATGTAGATTCTACCAGTCGCCTGTAGACTTATGACACTAGGTTCTGGCACACTTAATAGTTTTTGCCTGGTATTTTTGCATAGTTGTATGTGCTGGCAGTACTTTTGAGTTATATAATCTCACGAGCTTACACTTGAATGTTATTTTAACAAATTTTCTTACCTTAAAAATCGAAAGAGATTTTAATTACTTAAACATGTAAAGTAACCTCACTAGTAGATAGGTGTTGGCTTGCCTGACTCTGGGGTTGGGCGTCATCACGACCTGAGCGGAATTTGAGTCGTGACATAAGCCATGCCTCTCTATTTGCATAAGGTTAAGCATTGCCTTCTCTCTGCATAAGGCTAAGCATTGACTTCTCCCTACATAAGGCTAAGCCATGCATCTCTATTTGCATAAGGCTAAGCATTGCCTTCTTCCTGCATGAGGCTAAGCCCTGCCTCTCTATTTTCATAAGGCTAAGCATTGCCTTCTCCTTGCATGAGACTAAGCACTGTTTCTAATCCTGCATGAGGCTAAGCCATGCCTCCTCATCTTCATAAGGCTAAGCATTGCCTTCTTCTTGCATGAGACTAAGCACTGTCTCAAATCCTGCATGAGGCTAAGCCCTGCCTCTCTATTTGCATAAGGCTAAGCATTGCCTTCTACCTGCATGAGACTGAGCACTATCTCGAATCTTGCATAAGGCTAAGCCATGCGTCTCTATTTGCATAAGGCTAAGCACTTCATTCTTACTGCACGAGACTAAGCATTGTCTCCCTTTGCATAAACACAAATGTCGCTCTGTCCTAAACCTTGAATTATTCTCTTCTTACGGGGCTAAGCTCTGCCCCCGATTCTACGCAATACTAAGCTCTTTCTTGTTATTATCTCAAGCATTATGTCTCTTCATCTTATGAGCTGATATATAGCCAACTTGTCCAAAGGCGTCATAGTTCGAAGGCATCATTCTCATATCCAGAAGACACCATACCATGGCCTGAGGATCCCTTAATCTTGCACATCATTATTCAAAGGCATCACGGTTTGGAGGCACCATCTTCATAGCATGAGAACATCATTTCACGGCCTGTGAATCCTTTACCGCACAATTCATGGCCCAGGACATCATGGTCTAAGGACATTATCCTCACCGTCCAAAGACAATCTTCATGGTTCGAAGGGAATTTCCATCATTTACAAAATATATATGCACATATTGTGTTTGGAGTTTTAAGGTGATCTAGAAGGTAACTGTTATCCTAACAGGAGCAATCTTCGCTCCAGTTCCCACTCAATACTCATATCCTCCAATTATTTCAAACGTCACCGATCATCATCCGTTACCCAGTCTCATTTACCATAACTATTTTTAAACCCCAATTTATCCCACATGGAATATTTCTTCCGCTCTTACAAACAACTCCATCGGTTCGCTTCACCGTTGGATCCAGAACTACACATGGCCTGATTCCTATAAAACCAGGGATATGTAGGCAGCTCAAAAGCCAGACTGCAGCCTATATCTTTCAAATCACTCAATTCGGTCAAAATTGGTCATCATTTCTTTACCTGACAGCTCTTTCATCCTTCCAGGGTAAAGAGGGGCAGTTGTTGATACCCAATTTTCCCCTCATATTTTTAAAATATACATATATACTTTCAAAATAGTACATATGCATCATCATTTGATTTATAAACACATACAAGCATTTTTCCTATTTTTCTATAATTTTAAAAGATTTTTAAATCAATTTATTCCTACATTTTATTAGATAAATACTCATTAATTGCATCAAAAACTATTTTAAGATGATTTTATCATCTAACTTCATCATTTACATCCATATTAGGTTTTAAATATTTTTGGTGCATTTTCTATAATTACATTTGCATTTTAAAGGCTAAAATTGCATATTTTGCAATAATAGCCCATATATACTTATAATCACCTTATTTATGCAAAAAATAACTTTTTATATTTTTATAGTATTAAATAATTGTTATTAACCATTTTTATGCACAAATAATATTTTTACTATTTATTTATCATTTTTACGAATCATTTACTAATTTAATTGGGTATTTAAATAATAGCCCATTTTCCTTAATCATTTTCGGACCTAAGCTACCCAAACCAACCCAATTACCCAGCCCAACTACTTAATACCTAGCCCAAATACCCAGCCCATATCCAAATGACCCATGACTAATACCTGGTCGCGACCCGTTTCTAAACGACCCGCCCATCTATTTTTTTATCTCAGTCGTTTATCTCTCGAGATCAACGGTCATCGTTCCTTCCCCCCGTTTTATTTACCTATTCCCTAACCCTAACCCCCATTATCTCTAAACCGCCGCCCTTAAACCCCACTCCTCTCTTCTCCTCTAAAACCCAAGGCGCCGTCACCTTAATCCCCCCCAATCTTTCTTCGATTCCAACCAAATATGGAATCCTTTAATGATTTTGTTACCATGTTTATCTTGTCTCGCTACTGGTTACTCAATTGTGGTATAACCTAGTGGCTTGCCTAACATGGCAAGCCGATTTCCCCCTTTCCGGACCAAATCTGGTTCGAACTTCCCCCTTTTTCCATCTATGTTCATTCTTCACCTCTTTAGGTACAAATCTCTGAGATTCTATTCATTCTCTATTTACCCTAAAACTTAGGGTTTAGATCTTTTTAAGATCTGTTTAAACTTTGTTCTTATTTTTGTTAAAATCTCATTTATGTTTTCGCATGTCTATTTTTTTGCGATTTTTTCATTAAAAGTTTTTGTCTAATTTATTTGACCTAAAATTAGGGCTCAGATCTTTAAGATTTGTTCTAGTTCTATTTATGGTTGATTATCTTCTTAAATGCTCCGTGTACCTATCTATGTGCAATCTCTTGTGATTTTCGTACTAGTTTTACTCGCCCAGAATTAGGGCTCAGATCTTCCAGATCTGTTATGGTTCCTTAATTTTGAGTACTCCCTCTTTAATGTTTTCGAGTATCTATATGCATCTGTTTACTTACCCTAAAATTAGGGTTACGATTCTTTATTTTCCTGCTGATTCTGGCTATCTATGACTACTTGCCTTAGTTGTTCCCATACCTGTTTTGATTATTGTTATACGCGTAAATGCACTGTCATTTCTAACTTGCCTTAATAATGTGTTGCATTTTTCCTTAAATAAGTTGATTGATTATTTCCATGTTTATGCACCCTAGTCTAATGCTATATAAACCCCTCCCATCTTTCCCCTTAGAACATGGACTAAGGACTCGAAACTACTTTCAATACTAAACTCTATACTCTATACTATTATATTCTGTTTTTATTCCTGGCCGGCTGGAAGCCAAGACCAGAAATCTGCATTGTTGTTTGCTTCTATTGATGATCATTGCCTCATTGCTTAACCTTTTCCTATTTCATTCAAACTAGTAAGTCACTGAAACTCCTTTCCATCTCAATTGTTCAATATGCTCGCTGCTCTATGTGGTAGACTTGTTTAACATAGTAGATTAATCGATGAGACCTATTAATTATGTGTACTTAAGACTATCTCCAAGTATCTCTACTATCTTTCCTTAAAACTGGTTCAGCATGTATCTCTTGCGTTTATTTTCGAATCTGTTAGTATGTCATTCTGTTGACTCTTGTGCTCACTGTGCTATTAGTTCTTACTAATCACCATCATGCTGTTTTCGTAACTTATCCTAATATGAATCCTTTACTGTCTGTGTGAAGCATGTTTTGATCCCTTGTTAAAGTTTCAAACTTGTCAGTTTCTAACTTATTGATTTCAAAATGTTTATCTCTGTTTCTGTGTGTGACTCTACCCCTAAGCCTGACCCCAAATCTTGCCCTGCACTCTCTTAAATCCCAAAATCTGTGCTAAACTAATTTGAGTATTGTCCTTGTCCTTCTTGGTATGAGCACTGCTCAGGGTTTCTATGAGACCCTCGTGAACTCTAACACACCAGGATTTGGTCCATAATTTTCCCTTGAATTGGTTCTGATCTTTTCACTCTAGTGTGAGTACTGCATGGGGTTCATGAAGCTCTTGGGAACTCTGACACAGTAGAGGACTGGGCTTGGTATGCTTGTGCTGTAAAACAAAAGTGAGTCAATCACTTTGTGGTTCTTTGAACACTGACTTTTGGAGAAGTTGTGAATTGAAGGGCCTGGCCCATCCAGATGTTGTTTTAGGCCTGCCGAAGGTTTCCTATAGTTTACTACTCTGTAATTTATTCAATTAATTCCGGTCTGTAATAATTATTTGTAATAACAATTGGGGGTGATAATAAGATTAGGACATGGGTTTATTTGATATTATGTGGGTAGATAACATGCCTTTAGGTTTTTCTGCTGCTATTATGTTAGATAACATGCCTATAGGTTTTGTTTTATGCCTAGAAATGGTGTGCTAAAATCTGTCTAAATGTTTAAGTCTGCCACGCATGTTAGAAAACCTGCCTATAAGGATTTCATTTTGGCTCAAACAAATTCTGTGAATATTCTTTTTACTTTTCTTCACATGATTAGAAAACCTGCCTATATGGATTTCATTTTGGCTCGAACAAATTCTGTGGATATCTTGTTTACTTTACTTCACACGATTAGAAACCATGCCTATAGGAAATGTAACCATCTAGTTTAAATTAGAGCATACTTACGTCTGTTTGCTTAGAAATCATGTTTATATGCTTTAATCAATTGTCAGAATCACCTAGTTAATATGCATGTCTTTAGGAATTAATAAGCAGTCTCAATCGCTAAAGGTATAACTCACGCTCATAGGGATAACCATCATTTGTGCCAAATGCTAAAACTGGAAGTTGCCTAATGCCTTGTTAATTACCACTAGAAAGCATGCCTATAGGAGTAAGTAATAATTCTGAGCTTTTCTGTTGTCAACTGTCGATTAAATTACTAAGATAACTTGCCTATAGGTTCAAACGCTTTAATTGAAATCGGTAGGCAATTACAGAATCATTTAGGAATTACTATCAACACGTTTACATTACAGAATTACCTAGAGATACTTTGCATAATCTGTCAGCATGTTTACAACCCGGAATCACGTAGAAATCATGTCTATAAGATCCAATACCCTTAACTAATTAAATTTTCAATATGCCAATCCGTCTCCGTGCATTTGTTGCTTAATGTGTGGAGGCTAAAATGAACCTTTATCTGCTTTTGTATGAAAAGTCCAATATGTTTTGTATGTCGCTTAGTTTTACAATTTTGAGCAACCTAAGTTGAGTCTAGAACCATCCAAAATAGAGGTCCCAATGCCTCCAGGACCATAGGTGAGGCACGGGTAGTGCACGCATAGGACACGAGTTAGAATTGATTAGAGAGTTTTAGGTAACATAACTTAAAGATAGTAAACGGGTAGCAGGAGATGATAGTTTGTGCCCGCTGAATAATATGAGTAACATCCCTGCCTTGGGGAAGTTACGAAGTATTATTTATGTTGCACGAGGTGATCCTATAGGCTAAAAAACATAGGGCCCCCCCCCCCATCCCTATATAATAATTCCTTTGCTTTATTTATTAGACTAATTCATATAAGTTAAGTTTGGCTGGGACCCACCGTTGTGGACCTCGAGGGGTGCCTAACACCTTCTCCTCAAGATAATTTGAGCCCTTACCCGATCTCTGGTGATGCAAACTAGTATAATATGAGCTATTTGCAATAGGTTCCCTAACGAACCTTAATCTGTTAGGTGGCGACTCTCAATAACCAATTCCTTTCCCATCTTAAAAGAAGATGTCAAATGTCGAAACCCGATTTTGCGAGAAAAAGGAGGCACAACACCATCGTGCGCCAATTGATGGGCTTACTTGAGCCAAGCAGATTTGGTAGTGGTGGCAAAATTCTAAAATAATAGGATTAATTGATTGGCCCGTTATTAAAGTGAAAGGGTACGTGTAAACATAAATGAACCCCAGTTTGCTAAAGGTAACCCTTTCCACTTCATTGGGGATAAGATTTCAATGATTTTCCCGTCACAATCTTCCTTCACAACAGGAATAATAGCAAGACGAATGTAAGAAGGATATATGTTGACATGCCAATTTCTGTCATTTTTAGGGTTAGTAGGTTCCTTTTGTAATTGGAGATCGGTCCTAGAATTTAGTTGAGATGGGATGATTGTATTGGTAGTAGGAGGGCCGACATCGGCTTCCTTGGTTTAGTTCTTTTTAGAATGTCCACCACTAATGTGAATGCAAGAGTTTTCGAGGACAAAAGTAGTAGAAGACATGGTGGTAAAAAATCTAAGTACGAAAATTTTGCTGTGAAAGAGGGGTTTGCAGAAAATTCTATGGAAATTCGAAGAAGAAGAGTTGTAAAAGTGAAAGGTAAAAGTTGTAATGACCCGGCCAACCGTTTTGAGTATTATAGCCTCGTTCCCCCATTTATTACTTATTATGTGTTAGTTTTTTTATGTGACTTGCCGGGGTGGTTGGTTTGGTTCCGGGGATGTTTCAGAATGAATTGGGACACTTAGTCCCAAGGTTAGAAGCCTAAGCTGAAAGAATTGACCGGATGTTGACTTATGTTTAAATCACTCTAGAATGGAGTTTTTATGGTTATGATAGCTACGTAGGGTGATATGGACTTAGGAGTGTGTTTGGGTATTGATTTGGAGGCTTGTATGTGATTTTGGCTTGAATTTGCGAAAGTTGAAAAGGTTGAAGTTTGGAGAGTTGAGAAGTTTGATCGAGAATTGACCTTGTTGTTACCTGGCTCGGATTTTGGTTCCGAAAGTTGGACTAGGTTCATTGTGCCATTTTATGACTTGTGCGCAAAATTTGAGGTCAATTGGAGTTGGTTTGATAGGTTTCGGCATCGATTGTAGAAGTTGGAAACTCATTAGTTCATAAGGCTTGAATTGGGGTGTGATTCATGTTTTTGATGTGATTTTTTGATGACCCAAAAGGTCATCCTGTGTAAATTTGACTAAAATTGTGTTCCGAGACCCCGAAAGCCTCCGTTAATCTCACCTCGTTGTGCGTGCGCAGCCCGGGCGCGTAGCTGGGAAGCTGTTATGGGAAAACTTGATAAGGAGTTGAATTTATAATAATTAATTGATCAAAGTTGACTGTGGTCAACATTTTTGATAAACGGACCCGGACCCGTGATTTGACGGTCCTGGAGGGTCCGTAGGAAAATATGGGACTTGGACGTATGCCCGGAATTGAATTCCGAGGTCCTAGGTCCGAGAAATGAATTTTTAAAGAAAATTGTTTCTGAAAATAATAAAGGCGTGTGAAAACGAATTTTTGATGTGAAACCCGTGTTACCGGACCCCGTTCCCCTAAATAAGACTTTCCATAGAGGCTTCTTGTGATTTGTGACTTGCGGGGACTGGTGGTTCAAGAATTGGAAGTGCTTTGAGCGGTATAGGAACACTTGGTTCCTTAAGGTTGGCCTATTTGGCCAAGTTTGACTTCGGTCAACATTTTGAGCAAACGACCTCGGAATCAAACTCCGGCAGTGTCAGTACCTTCGTATGATGATTTCGGACTTGAGCGCATGTTTGGAATGGGTGTTCGATAACCCGGGAGCGTTTCGGCGCCCGTTATAGAAATAAGGATTTCCTTGAATTTGAAATTTGGTTTGGAACGTGATTTTATGATATCGAGGTCCGAATGAAATTCCGAGACCGGGAATAGTTTTGTTATGTCATTTATGACTTGTTTGCAAAATTTGATGTCATTCCGAATTGTATAAGTCGGTCCGGCGCATCGATATAGAAATCAAGAACTTGAAGTTTCTTAAGTTATGGTTTTAAGGGGTTTTGGGGTGTGATTTTGAGATTTAGCGTTGTTTTGAGTATTCCGAAGGCTCGAGCGAGTCCGTATTATGATTTAGGACTTGTTGGTATATTTGGACGGGGGCTCGGGTGGGCCCAGGTGCCTCCCGGACACCAAATGGGGCTAAAAACCAGCTAAAATAGCTGCTGGTGCACCTGTTTCTGGTGTGACCGCAGGTGCGGTTGCCCAGTCGCAGGTGCGACCCCAGGTGAGGGCCACCTTTCTCGCAGGTGCGGACAAAGGTCCGCAGGAGCGGAACCGCAAGTGCGGTAATCCCTCCGCAGGTGCGACCCCAGCACCTCTTGACCAGTTTCGCAGGTGCGAGACCGCAGGTGCAGTCCTCGAGCCGCAGGTGCGGAATCCCTGTAGGCTAGGAAGTACATAAGGGTGGCAATTTGAGCCCAAACCCATCTAACCCGCCCAACCCGTCCAGAGATTAATGGGTTGGGCTGAAAACATTTTAGCTCATGGGTCAATTTGGGCTGAGTCCAAGTTAACCCATTATTTTTTACGACCCATTCTGACTCATTTAACAGCCCAAATACAACCCATGAAACTCACCCAAAACAAAGGGATCTCAACCCAACTTATCTAGAAATTTACTTAATTGCCCCAATTTTACAATTTTTTTATATTTTCGATTTTTTTTCCTGCACCTCTTACTCACCCACCATACCCCCTAACCCCCCCCCCCCCATCCCATCGTGCGCAAACCCCCTCAATTTTTTTTTTTTGTACTTTTTTTTATATTTTTAATTTTTTGTTTTTTTTCCCCCCCCCCCCCCCTTTTTTTTTTTATTTTAAATTTTTTCTTTTTTTGTTTTTCTTCACCACCCACCCACCCCCAAAAAAAAATTGTACTTTCAAAATCTTTTTTTTGGGAGGGGGGTTGCGCGAGGGGGGTGGGTGGGTGGTGAAGAAAAACAAAAAAAAGAGAAAATTTAAAATACAAAAAAAAAGTAAAAGATTTTTTAATGCAAGATGAGCATGGTTCAAAAACATGGGTCAAGTTGGGCGAGTTGGGTTATGACCCATTGTTTAGCCCATCTTAACCCAGCCCATCTTAGCCCAAGTACACTTTGGGCTGGGTTGGGCAATGAACCATTTATTGATCTAACCCATCTTGACCCGTCCAAATTCAGCCCAACCAGCCCATTTGCCACCCCTAGCAGTACATAATCTTTAAAATACGGGATTTCTTTATCTCATTCATTTTCCACCACCATTAGAGACTTGTGAGCTTGGGAAGAACACACCACGACCTAGCTACTGTTAAGGTAAGTTAATTCCTTCCTAATACTAGTTTCATGCATGAATTATTAATGGGATTACCTACTAAATTGATGGAAAAGTCAAGAATTGGGTAGTAAATTTAGGGTTCTTGAGAAAATTTGCGTATTGTCCGTTTAATGTTATGAATTCAAGTGGGAACGTCATATTAATGATCCTTAGGCTATGGGTGAGTCATTCCTTCGTAAATTTTCGGAATTCGAGTGTGCGGGCCCGGGGTCGAATTTTGGTATTTTTGGAAAGATGATAGAAAATGTACAATTAGGCTTTGGAATTGGCTTATTGAGTAATTATTGATGATTAATAAATCGATTATGTCTAGATATTATCGACTCGAAGTTGGATTCGAGAGGAAAGGTTGTGATTGAGGCTTGACTTGCATTTTGAAGCCGAGGTAAGTGTTTGGCCTAACCTTAGCTTGAGGAAATAGGTATAGAGTCTTATTTGCTATGTGAAATTCATGTCCAACATATAGGTGAGGTGACAAGTACCTATATGTTGCGGTCAAGCATGCCCGTGAGTCAATCGTGATGAATTATAACGTGTCCTTGATATTCTATATACTATGAATAATTGGTGATTTAGAAGTGATACATTGATGTTGTTTCATGACGTGGGAAATTATTGATCAATTGTTCGGTTGAGGCTCTTACTGTTGAAATTACACTTCTGGGCGAGTTTGGTTATAGCTGAGTCCCTTGCCGGGACGATAGAATTTTATTGAGTATTTCTGTATACTTGAGATTTCTTATTGTTAGTTTTCACATTATATTGTTGTATTTATATCATTTATCGCACGAGGGGACATTTCGTGCCGATTGTTTCTTATTTATCGCACGAGGGGACATTCCGTGTCGATTGTTTCTTATTTATCGCACGAGAGGACTTCCGTGCCGATTGTTTATTATTTATCACATGAGGGGACATGCCGTGCCGATTCTTTATTATTTATCGCACGAGGGGACATGCCGTGCCGATTGTTTATTATTTATTGCACGAGGGGACATTCCGTGCTGAGTGTTTATTAATTATGCACGAGGGGACATTCCGTGTCGAGTGATTTTACTATTTATGCACGAGGGGACATTCCGTGCCGAGTGATTGTGAGATTATGCACGAGGGGACATGTCGTGCCTTTTGTTGTTCATTATCTGTTCTGAGACGTTAAATTCCTGCTGTTACTTTTACATTTCAGCTGTTACCCTGTTCTACTATGCTAGTATTTGTTGTCCCTTTTATCCCGAGCATGTTCTCCCCGTATCTGTTTTACTTGTTTATTTCTGTCGCTATTTTCCTTTTATTATATAGAATTGCACATGTATGTATATTGTTGTCGGTCCTAGCCTCGTCACTAATTCGCCGAGGTTAGGCTCGGCACTTACTTAGTACATGGGGTCGGTTGTACTGATGCCACACCTGCACTTCTTTATGTTGTGCAAACTACGCAGCCGGACCCGGTGGACACTGACGGAGGGAGCATTCCATCAGTCCATTTAGGAGACATCGAGGTAGACCCGCAGACGTTCGTGGGCCTTGGCGTCACCTTCTACCCTTCTCTTTCAGTTCTGTCTTATTTTGTAGTTTCAAAGACAGTCATATGTACTTATTTTTAGACCATTGTATTTAGTAATCTCACAGACAGTTCATGAGTATGTGACACCAGTTCTGGGTTATATTTATGGGTTTTATTTCGAAGCTTGCTATATTATTTTGAACTTGGTTAACTTTCATGTTGTTGACCACCATTGCCTTAAGTTATCTTGTTCATTTTAGTTGTTAATGAGTTTATTTAGTTCAAACGTTGGCTTGTCTAGCGGGTTCAACATTAGGCGCCATCACGGCCTGAAGGTGGGATTTCGGGGCGTGACAGATTTGAGGCCTCACTAAGTTTGTATGATATTTTAGGATGTGTTGATATGTTAGTATGGGGTCTCGGGGGCCTCGGTCAGTTTCTAGTTGATTGCGGATTAAGTTCGGCCATGTAGAGCTGCAGATTTACTCATGTTTGGTTTCCTTAAACGCGTTAGCGAGAGAGAACTCGCGTTTGTGAAGAGTATATGGGTGGCAAGTAAAGTTTTTTCTTCGCGTTCACGAAGGATGCCACGCGTTCGCGAAGGTATATTGTGTTTGTGCATCGCGATCATGAGTAGGGAGCCACGTTCCCGAAGAAGAGTGGCAGGTTAGGGGTCATCACACGTTAGGTCTACGCGTTCGCGAAGCTTGGGGTCATTTGGTCATCGCGTTCGCAGTGGAGGAATCGCGATTGCGTAAGAGGATTTTTGGGCACTGGAGTTTTTGTGCTTTGCGAACGCAAGGCACTTTCCACGTTCGCGAAGAAGGACATCTAGGCGATAGATATTTATTTCAAAATTGAGGGTTTGAACCCATTTTTCACATTTTGAGCTAGAGGCCTCCGAGTTGGGAAATTATTGAAGAGATTTTCAAGGAGTTAATGGGGCTAAGTGATTCTAGCTCGGTTTTGGTTGTTATACATGAATCTATCATTTTTACCGTATAATTAGTGTTTTGGGTTGGAAAAATTGGGGAAATTTTTTGAAACTACATAGACCATTATTTGAGGATTTGAAGGTCGGGTTGAAATCGAAATTGAGTAATTTTAGTATGGTTGAACTTGTTATTTATTGGGTGTTCGTAAAAAATTAATTTTGTTGGATTCCGAGGCATGGGTATGGGGTTGACGTTTTGGGTTGACTTTTTGACTTTTGCTAAAGAGCATAGCTTTATCGTATGGAATCGATTCCTATAGCTTGTAATGATTGTATTAAGCTGCTTGTGGCTAGATTTGAGTTGTTCGGAGACCGATACGCGACGTAATGGCTTGTTGGAGTAGGGATTTGCGCGATTTGAGGTAAGTAGCACTTCTAAACTTGGTTCTGAGGGTATGAATCCCTGAAATACGTGTTATATGGTTGGTATTGAGGTAACTAACATGCTAGGTGACTTAGTCGTTTCCGTGGTACTGTGTAGTTATCAAACCTTGTTGATGTTCATGAATTCCCTACGTGTTAGAATAATTGAGCTGCAATCCATGTTAGAAATCATGTTTAGGCTATATGTTTATTCTATTTGAACCTACAAAGACTATTTCTATTGTTAAATTATTTTCTTAAGTTGCAATTATGTACTCAGTCACATCCATCATTTGCATATCATATCTTAGTCTCTGTTGTTATCTATTATTACATCATGTATCATTGTTTGGGCTGATTGGCATGAGATTTTTGAGCACAAGATAGTGTAGAGATTAATGACTGAGTGGGACCTGAGAGTCGTGTTGTGAGTGAGGTTATGGATCGAGCTGCACGTCGCAGAAGGCTTTCTTGGATTTATATATAATTATCATGGATCGGGTTGCACGTTGCAATAGGCCTCTATATTATGGGATCGGGATGCACGCCACAACAGGCCATATTGGCTTTATATTAGTGCTTGGGCAGGATCTACCCCTCCTGAAACTGACATACCAGCAGTGAGAGCATGTATTGTATAGTGTTGGGTGATTGAGTGTGACGAGTGAGAATTGAGATAATCAGATTGAGTACTCTGAGAGTGTGAATAAATGAGGTAATCATTGTGATTTGAATACATGAGGTTATCATTGTGATGCATTACATGTGACATGCACATTTTACATGTGGATACATAGATGTAACATTCCTCATATCAGTCATACTTGGCATATGTTATTAGTATTGAGCTTAAACTGTTAAACATGAAAGCATGTCTACATTTCTGTATTGTGCACAACTGATTGTGAGATTCTCTAAGTTATTATTGTCATTTTCTTGTCATACATGTACTGTTATTATCTGAATATGGAATGTAGCTTTCTTAGCTCGTCACTACTTTCAACCCAAGGTTAGTCCTGTTACTTATTGAGTATATTGGGTCGGTTGTACTCATATTACACTATGCACTTCGTGTGTAGATCCAGGCACTTCTGGGCACGGTGGTTTCTAGATTTGGGAGCATATCCTGCTTGGAGACTTTTGCGGTAGCTACTTTGGCGTCTGCATGTCACAACCCGAAATTCCCACCGTCGGGGTCATGATGGCCCCTAACATTTCACTTGACAGGAAAACTAACATTAGAACATTCCCACTTCTTTTAGCAGTTTAAACAGTAAAATTGATAACAAACTAAAATAATAGATATGTTCTAAGTTCAAAGGCAGAAAATTTAAACAGCCAAACGTCTATTACAGTTCCCTGAATCTGGTATCACGAGTTCACGAGCTTCTAAAGTAATACACATAAAGGTTTGAAATAAGTTTAAGATGTCTGAATGAAATTATAGATCTAAAGAAAAGAGGATGGGGACTGTAAGTGATGCGGGCACTGAACAGTCGTACCTCAAGTCTCCGGAGATATCCATCCGAGCTCACTAATGACCGCTGCTGGGACCGTCTCCAAAATCTACACAATGTGCAGAGTGTAGCATCAGTACAACCGAACCCATGTACTGGTAAGTGTCGAGCCTAACCTCGAAGAGGTAGTGACGAAACTAAGGCGGCGCATCTATACAAAAACATGTACGCAGTATATAAATGACGGTATAATAGAAAATACATAACAGAACTACATAGCCAACTGAAACCGATAACCACAGCCTCTAGAGTGAACCGGTGTCGTCCAGAATTTACCAATCCCTACTATATCAGACAATGAAAGAAATACTGGAAAGAAATGCAGTCCGGGAAATAGAAACATATAGTTTTGTCGCAACCCGATCCCATCAGACATCACAAAAATCTCCCTTATTCCTCCGTAACAAATACCATAAAAGTAAATTTTATACACACACACATATGTGTGTGTGTACGTGCGTGTGCGTGTGCGTGTGTGTGTGTGTGTTGTTGTTGCATGCAACCTTATCCCACCATATATCAATATCAATAGAATAATTCACCATTATTTCACCATATAATTCCACCTGTGTTCCTCCTGTTGCGGCGTGCAACCGATCCCACCATATAAACACATTCACCATTATTCCTCCTGCTGCGGCGTGCAGCCCGATCCCACCATATCAGTACCAAACACTCAATTTACACCGTCAATTTACAGTCTAAATCACGAGGCCTTTACGATAAATAAATATTGAACTGAACCAAACAAAGGAAACCTTGATCAGTATCAACTCTACTCAAATAATACTACATTGCGAGACCAATCCAGCAATTTACAATTCTAAAGGTACAACAAGTAAAATTAAGCAAATAGCAGGGAGTAGGGGACCTATGGGAAGAACTAACATAGCTAACAGGAGAATATGTTGATTAACACGTAGTAGTTAAGCATGGAAGCATTTAGAGCATATAACAATTTAGACAAGAAATGAAACAATTAAAGGAAAGCAGTAAATCAAGGAAAATAGATAATTTTGCGACGTATAAGCGCTCGTCACCTCGCATATCGTCCCTCACATGGATTTCACAAAATCACATAGTCCAAGGGTTCCTAATTCCCTCAAGTCAAGGTTAGACACAACACTTACCTCGATCCACAAGCCACTCACTGCTCAATTACCGCTTTTGCTTTACTTTCCACCTCCAAACCACTCGTATCTAGCCACAATTAACTTAATAACATCAAATATTGCAAAAGAGATCAATTTCAATATATAAATTTAGGTTTCCCAATATTTTCTCCAAAAAGTCAAAAAATCGACCCCGGGCTCGCTTGGTCAAAACTCGAGATTCAAACGAAAACCCATTCACCCCCGAGCCCGAATATGTAACTAGTTTCGAAATCCGACCCCAAATTGAGGTCAAACTTCCAATTTCTCAAAAATCCCTAATTCTACCCAAACCCCCAATTTCTACCACAAAATTCCTAGATTTTAGGTTCAATTCTTGTAAAATGAAGTGAAAGATTGAAAGAAACGAGTTAAGAATCACTTACCTATGATTTGGGGAAGAAGTGGTCTTTGGAAAATCGCTTAAACGGTTTCTTGTGTTTGGAAGTTTTGAAAAATGAGCAAAATTCCGTTTAAGTCAAGATTTACCAGTTGCAGATGTCGCATTTGCAACCAGAGCTTCGCAATTGCGAAGCACGCAAATGCGAGAAAAGTATCGCAAATGCGAACCTGTCGCATTTCTGCAGCCTTCTCAAATACAAGTATTACGTTCACAATTGCGAACATCGAACTTCCGCAAATGCGGCTCTATCCGCGCAAATGCGAGACTACCCAGTCCCACCCCATGCTTGCAAATGCGAGGCTCACATTTGCGAGCCAGACCTCTCAATTGCGAGACCTGCACACCTGAAGCACACCAGAATTTTTTCCTGAGTTCATTTAACTCCGTAGCCTATCTGAAACTCACCCGAGCCCTCGGGGCTCCAAACCAAACATGCACACAAGTCTAACAACATCATACGAACTTGCTCGTGCGATCAAATCGCCAAAATAACACCTAGAACTACGAATTTAGCACCAAATCACATGTATTTCCCAATAACACTTTGAAATTCCTATTTTCACAACTGGGCGTCTATATCACGTCAAATCAGTTCCGCTTCTCACCAAATTTCACAAATAGGGTATAAATATCATAACGGACATGTACCGGGATCCGGACCCAAAATACGGATCTGATACCAACAAGGTCAAACATTAGCCAATTTCTTAAAAACCATTAAAATTTTGGTCTTTCAAATTTTAACAAAAAATTCATATCTCGAGCTAGGGACCTCGGAATTTGATTCCGGGCATACGCCCAGGTCCCATATTTCACTACGGACCCACTGGGACCGTCAAAATATGAGTCCAGGTCTATTTACTCAAAATTTGACCGAAGTCAACTAAAATCAACTTTTTAGGCCAAAAAATATTATTTTCATCATTTCCAACATAAAAGCTTTTCGGAAATCACGCTCGGACTGCGCATGCAAATTGAGGAGAGTAAAAATGTGATTTTAAGGCTAAAGAGCGCAGAATTGAGTTCTAAACATAAGATGACCCTTTGGGTCATCACAATCTCCACCTCTAAAACAATCATTCGTCCTCGAATGGACATAGAAAAGTACATGAACTGGTGAATAAGTGGGGATATCTACTCCGCATGTCCGACTCGGACTCCCAAGTAGCTTCCTCAATAGGCTGATCTCTCCACTGCACTCGAACCGAAGGATAACTCTTCAACCTCAACTGACAAACCTACCGGTCTAGAATGGCTACCGGCTCCTCCTCAGAGGTCAAACCCTTGTCCAACTGGACAGAGTTGAAATCTAACACGTCGGATGGGTCACCATGATACTTCCGGAGCATGGACACATGAACACTGGATGAACTGCTGATAACCTGGAGGCAACGCAAGTCTATTAACCACCTCTCCCGCTCTATCGAGAATCTCAAAAGGCCCGTTATATCTAGGGCTCAACTTGCCCTTTTTCCCAAACCTCATGACACCTTTCATGGATGAAACCTGAAGCAACACCCTCTCCTCGACCATGAATTGCCACATCACAAACTCTACGGTCAACATAACTCTTTCTCCTGGACTAAGCTGCGTGTCATCGATCCTGTATAATCTTGACCTTGTCCAAGGCCTCGTGAACTAGATCAGTACCCAACAACCGAGCCTCCCCCGGCTCAAACCACCCAACTGGCGACCTGCACCGTCTACCATATAATGCCTCATAGGGAGCCATCTGAATGCTCGACTGGTAGTAGTTGTTGTAGGCGAACTCTGCAAGGGGCAAGAACTGATCTCACGATCCTCCAAAGTCTATAACACAAGCGCGAAGCATATCCTCCAAAATCGGAATAGTACGCTCAGACTACCCGTCCGTCTGAGGATGAAATGTTGTGCTCAACTCCACTCGTGTACCCAACTCACATTGTATTGCCCACCAAAAATGCGAGGTGAATGCGTACCTCGATAAGAAATGATAGACATGGGCACACCGTGAAGACGGACGATCTCCTGAATATAAATCTCTGTCAACCGCTCTGAAGAATAGGTAATACCCACAGGAATGAAATGTGTTGACTTAGTCAGCCTATCCACAATGACCTAAATGACGTCGAACTTCCTCTGAGTCTGTGGGAGTCCAACAAATAAGTACATAGTGATACGCTCACACCTCAATTCAGGAATCTCTATCTGCTGAAGCAAACCACCGGGTCTCTGATGCTCACACTTCACCTGCTGACAATTCAGGCACCGAGCTACATAAGCAACTATATCTTTTTTCATCCCTCTCCACCAATAATGCTACCGCAGGTCCTGGTACATCTTGCCGGTGGCCGGGTGAATAGAATACCGAGAACTGTGAGCCTCCTCAAGAATCAACTCACGAAGCCCATCAACATAAGGCATATACACGCGACCCTGCATCCTCAAAACACCATCATCTCCAACAGTAACCTGCTTGGCACCACCGTACCGCACTGTGTCCCTAAGGACTAACAAATGAGGGTCGTTATATTGACGATCTGTAACACGCTCAAAAAAGGAAGACCAAGCGACTGTGTAAGATAGAACACGGCTGGGCTCTGAAATATCCAACCTCACAAACTGGTTGGCCAAAGTCTGAACATCTGAAGCTAGCGACCTCTCACCGGCATACTCACTGCCTTTCTACTCAATGCGTTGGTCACCACATTGGCCTTCCCTGGATGATACAAGATGGTGATATCATAGTCTTTTAATAGCTCCAACCACCTCCTCTGCCTCAAATTGAGATGTTTTTGCTTGAACAAATACTAAAGGCTGCGATGATCCGTGAAAACCTCACACGACACGCCACAAAAATAATGCCTCCAAATCTTCAGCGCATGAACAATGGCTGCCAACTCTAAATCATGAACACGGTAATTCTTCTCATGAACCTTCAACTGTCGAGACGCATATGCAATCCCCCTGCCCTCCTGCATCAATACTTCTCCGAGCCCAACACGGAGGCATCACAATACACCGTGTAAGATCTTGAACCTGATGGTAACACCAACACCGGCACTGTAGTCAAAGTTTTCTTGAGCTTCTGAAAGCTCGCCTCACACTCGTCCGACTATCTGAACAGGGCACCCTTTTTGGCCAACCTAGTCAACGAGGTTGCTATAGATGAAAACCCTTCCACAAATCGACGATAATAACCCACCAAACCCAAGAAGCTCCTGATCTCTGTGGCTGAAGTGGGTCTAGGCCAGCTCTTGACTGCCTCAATATTCTTAGGATCTACCTAAATGCCCTCTACTGATACAACGTGACCCTAGAAAGCTACTGAATCTAACCAAAACTCGCACTTCAAAAATTTAGCATATAACTGACTGTCCCTCAAAGTCTGGAGCACTATCTTGAGGTGTTGCTCATGCTCCTCCTGATTGCGGGAGTATCATGATGTCACCAATAAACACAATCACAAAAGAATCCAAACAAGGCTTGAACACTCGGTTCATCAAGTCCATAACTGCTGCTAGAGAATTGGTCAACCCAAAGGACATCACTAGAAACTCGTAGTGCACATATCGTGTCTGAAAAGTCATCTTAGGGACATCGGATGCCTTAATCCTTAACTAATGGTAGCCAGATCTCAAATCAATCTTCGAACACACCTTGGCACCCTGAAGCTGATCAAATAAATCATCAATCCTCGACAATGGATACTTATTATTGATGGTGACTTTTTTAAACTGCCGATAATCTATACACATCCTCATAGACCCATCCCTCTTCTTCACAAACAAAATCGGTGCACCCCAGGGCGAGACACTAGGTCTAACGAAGCCCTTATCAAGCAGTTCCTTCAACTGTTCCTTCAACTCTGGCGGGGCCATCCGGTATGGCGGAATGGAAATGGGTTGAGTGTCCGAAGCCAAATCAATACAAAAGTCAATATCCCTGTCACGTGGCATCCCTGTCAGGTTTGTAGGAAATACCTATGGAAACTCACGAACAATAGGCACAAAATCCATAGAGGGAACCTCAGCACTAGAATCACGAACATAAGCCAAATAGGCCAAACACCCTTTCTCGACCATACGCCGAGCCTTCATATAAGAAATAACCCTGCCGGTAGAATGGCCAGGAGTCCCTCTCCACACTAATCGAGGAAACCCCGGCAAGGCTAATATCACTATCTTGGCGTGACACTCCAAAATAGCGTGATAAGGTGACAACCAATCCATACCCAGTATAACATCGAAATCCACCATATCTAAGAGCAGAAGGTTCACACTAGTCTCAAGACTTCCGATAGTGACCACACACGAACGGTATACACGATCTACAACAATAGTATCCCCCACATGTGTTGACACATATATAGAGGCACTCAAGGAATCACGAGGCACAACCAAATATGACGCAAAATAAGATGACACATAAGAGTAAGTAGACCCCGAATCAAATTGAACTGAAGCATCTCTACTGCAAACTGAAACATTACCTTTAATGACAGTGTCAGATGACTCAACCTCAAGTGGGTTGGATAAGCATAACATCAGGGTTGGGCCCCACCACTCTAAACCATATCCCTGGGACGGCCTCTATCTGGAAGGCCTCCACCTCTAACGGCCTGACCTCCACCTCTAACAATCTGGCCCCTACCTCTTGCTACCTGACCTCTGCCTCTGGCTAGCTGAGCATTCAGTGTAGCAATTGGTGTTGGAACCATGGCACAAGAAACTTGATGCTGTGGTTGAACACCCAATAACCTCGGACAGGTCCTCCGGTATGCCCATAATCACCACACTCGAAACATCCATCATGATACTGTGGCTGTGGAAACTGAGACTTACCCTGACGATCCGGCTGCCACGATAATAACTCTGAAGAGGAGGTCCTCTGATAGGAGTTGGTGGTGCACTATAGGCTGGCTGCCCAGAAGGAGGTACATAAGAACCACGGCTCCCTAAAGCACCGTGGGATGCCTTAAGCGCTGAATGGAATGGCCTGGGAGGATGGCCTCTACCAAAAGTACCCCTGCCTCCAGATGAGGCATCATTGGATCCACCGGAATGATGAGGTCTCTTGTCTGAACCCTGACCTCCCTGTCCAAGAACTATCTCGACTCGTCTGGCGACATTGGCCGCATCCTGGAAAGAAATCTCACTCCTAGTCTCCTTAGTCATCTACAATCTAATAGGCTGAGAGAGTCCCTCAATAAACCTCCTCACCCGCTCTCTCTCTGTGAGAAGAAAAAGAACAGCATGACGGGCCAAATCCAAAAAAATGGGTCTCATACTGAGTAACAGTCATGCTGCCCTGCTAGAGACGCTCGAACTGACGGCGGCGCTCCTCTCTCAAGGTGATAGGCAGAAACTTCTCTAAGAAGAGATGTGGTAATTTGTCCCAAGTAAGAGCAAGCGACCCAGCTGGTCTGGTCAACAAATAATCCCTCCACCATTTCTTGGCGGAACCAGTCATCTAAAAAGCAACAAAGTCGACCCCATTGGTCTCCAATATACCCATGTTCCGAAGAACCTCGTAACAGCTGTCAAGATACTTCTTGGGATCCTCTGAAGTAGCACTACTAAAATGGACTGGAAAGAGCTTGGTAAACCTATCCAATATCCACAAAGCCTCATAAGACATAGTTGACCCATCATCGGGTTGTGCCGCAGCAACCGGTTGAACTAATCTGACTGGATGAGTTGTTGGAGTCTGAAACTGGGGAGCCATCTGCTCCGGAGTATGAGTAGCAGGAGTCAGGGCTCCTCCTCCAGCCTGAGATACAGCTCATGCCATGGGGAATGCGCCAATCTGGGCCATACTTTCCATAAGGCGTACCAATCGGACCAAGGCATCCTGGAGCACTGGGTGGTAATAAACCCCTCCGGGACCTGAGCTGGTTTGGCAGGAATAGTATGAGATTGAACCTCCTCATCGTACTCTACCTGAGGCTCCACAGCTGGGGATGCTGCTCGGGCTCTGGATGAGCCCTACCCCTGCCTCGGCCTCGGCCTCTGACCCTCGTAGGAGTTGCTGCTACAGGCTCTGGCTACTGCTCAGGTGAAGAAGCGGTACGTGTTCTCTCTATCTGCGAGAAAATAAGAATAGGAGAGTTCAATCAGTATTGAGATAACAAAATCGCACGACCGAGTTGAATAAAAGTGAAATTTGTTCCTAAACTTCATAGCCTCTAGAAGATAAGTACAGACGTCTCCGTACCGATCCTCTAGAGTCTACCAAGTTTGCTCATGACTCGTGAGACCTATGTAACCTAGTGCACTGATACCAACTTGTCACGACCTGAAATTCCCACCGTCGGGATCGTGATGGCGACTAACAGTTCAGTTGTTAATCAAGCCAACATTAGAACATTCTCACTTCTTTTAGCAGTTTTAACAGTAAAATTGATAACAAACTAAAATAACAGAAATGTTCTAAGTTCAAATGCGGAAAATTTAACAGCCAATCGTCTATTACAATTCCCTCAATATAGTTTCACGAGTTTCTAAAGTAATACACATAAAGGTCTGAAATAAGTAT
The DNA here is from genome assembly GCA_005239495.1 of Nicotiana undulata. Taxonomy (NCBI): domain Eukaryota; kingdom Viridiplantae; phylum Streptophyta; class Magnoliopsida; order Solanales; family Solanaceae; genus Nicotiana; species Nicotiana undulata. The sequence goes on along the minus strand of MDKH01211827.1, from coordinate 3,697 downwards.
AAAGTTGTATGAATGAAATTATACAGCCAAAGAAAAGAGAATAGGGACTCCGGGTGATGCGGGCGTTGAACAGTCGTACCTCAAGTCTCCGCAGATATCCGATCCGAGCTCAGTAATGACCGCTGCTGGGACCGTCTCCAAAATCTGCACAATGTGCAGAATGTAGCATTAGTACAACCGACCCCATGAACTAGTAAGTGTCGAGCCTAACTTCAACGAGGTAGTGACGAGGCTAAGGCGGGGCATCTATACAAAAACCCGTATGCAATATATAAATGACAGAATAATAGAAAATACATAACAGAACTACACAGCCAACTAAAATCAATAACCACAGCCTCCAGAGTGAACCAGTGTAGTTCAGAATTTACCAATCCATACTATATCAGATAATGAAAGCAATATCGAAAAGAAATGCAGTTCAGGAAATAGAAACATATAGTTTTGTTGCGATGCGCAACCCGATCCCACCAAACATCACAAAATTCTCCCTTATTCCTCCGTAACAAATACAATAAAAGTAAATTATATATATATATATATATATATATATATATATATATATATATATATATATATATATATATATATATGTGTGTGTGTGCGTGTGTGTGTGTGTGTGTGTGTGCTGCGGCGCGCAATCTGATCCCACCATATATCAATATCAATTGAATAATTTACCCTTATTTCACCATATCAATCCACCCTTATTCCTCATGTTGCGGCGTGCAACCGATCCCACCGTATAAACACATTCACCCTTATTCCTCCTTATCAATCCTCCATTATTCCTCATGTTGCGGCGTGCAGCCCGATCCCACCATATCAGTACAAAACACTCAATGTACACAGTCAATTTACAGTCTAAATCACAAGGCCTTTACGATAAATAAATACCGAACTAAACCAAACAAAGGAAACCTTGATTGATATCAACTCTACTCAAATATTACTACACAACGAGACCAATCCAGCAATTTAAAATTCTAAAGGTACAAGTGTACAACAAGTCAAATTAAGCAAACAACATAGATTAGGGGACCTATGGGAAGAACTAACATAGCTAACAGGAGAAGATGTTGATTAACACGTAACAGTTAAGCATGGAAGCATTTAGAGCATATAACAATTTGGACATGAAATGAAACAATTAAAGAAAAGCAGTAAATCAAGGAAAAATGATAATTTGGCGACGTATAAGCGCTCGTCACCTCGCATATACGTCGATCACATGGATTTCACATAATCACATAGTCCGAGGGTTCCTAATTTTCTCAAGTCAAGGTTAGACACAACACTTACCTCGATCCACATGCCACTCACCGCTCAATTACCATTTTTGCTTTAGTTTCCAACTCTGAACCACTTGTATCTAGCCACAATTAACTTAATAACATCAAATATTGCGAAAGAGATCAATTTCAACACATAAATTTAGGCTTCCCAACATTTTCCCCAAAAAGTCAAAAATCGACCTCGGGCCCGCTTGGTCAAAACTCGAGGTTCAAACCAAAACTCATTCACCCATCCATCCCCGAGCCCGAATATGTAATTAGTTTTGAAATTCGACCCCAAATTGATGTCAAATTTCTAATTTCACAAAAATCCCTACTTCTACCCAAACCCCCAATTACTATCAAGAAATTCCTAGATTTTAGGTTGAATTCTTATAAAATAAAGTGAAAGATTAAAAGAAATGAATTAAGAATCACTTACTTATGATTTAGGGAAGAAGTGGTCTTTGGAAAATCTCCTAGAGGGTTTCTTGTGTTTGGAAGTTTTGAAAAATGAGCAAAATCCCGTCTAAGTCAAGATTTACCAGCTGGAGATGTCGCATTTGCGACCTGAGCTTCACAATTGCGAAGCTCGTAAATGCGAGAAAAGTATCGCAAATGCGAACATGTTGCATTTCTGCAACCTTCGCAATTGTGATGCTCAGGTCGCAATTGCCAACTTCGAACTTTCGCAAATACGGATCTATCCTCACAAATGTGAGACTACCCAGTCTCAGCCCATGCTTGCAAATGCGAGCCAGACCTCGCAATTGCGAGACTTGCAGACCTGAAGCATACCAGAAATTTTTCCTGAGTTTATTTCACTCCGTAGCCTATCCGAAACTCAGCCGAGCCCTCGGGGCTCCAAACCAAACATGCACACAAGTCTAAAAATATCATACAAACTTGCTCGCGCGATCAAATCGCCGAAATAACACCTAGAACTACGAATTTAGCACCAAATCACATTAATTTCCCAAGAACACTTTGAAATTCCTCTGTTCACAACCGGGCGTCCGAATCACGTCAAATCAGTTCGGTTTCTCACTTAATTTCACAGATAGGGTATAAATATCATAACGGATCTGTACCGGGCACCAGAACCAAAATACGGACCCGATACCAACAAGATCAAACATTAGCCAATTTCTTAAAAATCATTAAAATTTCAGTCTTCCAACTTTTAACAAAAAATTCATATCTCGAGCTAGGGACCTCGGAATTCGATTACGGGCATACGCCCAGGTCCCATATTTCACTACGGACCCCTCAGGACCGTCAAAATATGGGTCCGGGTTCGTTTACTCAAAACATTGACCAAAGTCAATTAAAATCATGTGCTTGGTGACATCCAAATTTTGGGAGATTTGTATTTGAGTCGCAGTTAGTCCTTTCGCTTATTTATGAGATTTTCACAGTTAAACTCACTATATCATGCTTTTAAATTAATGAGTAGTTATTTTGTGATTGTCGGCCTGCCTAGTATTGTGATAGGCGCCATCACGGTATGTTGAGACTTGGGTCGTGACAAAGCGACGATTAGTGGAGAAATTTATAGGCGGCAGAATATATGGTCATCATTAGTGCTGGCAAAATGAGCCCACATTTTGCTAAACCGCACAATCCGCCCATATTTTAATGGGTTGGGTGAGTGATATTTAAGTTGGGTAAAATTTGGGCTTCAACCCATATAAATATGGGTATTCATGGGTAACATGTGGAAAATATGGGTTAGACTAGTGGGTTATCTTCCAACTTTTTCATATTTGTTTAGCTTAACATTTTCCTTATAAACTCATTTTTCTCTAATTGAAAGAAATTATTTTCCTTATCAAGAGAAAGAAAAATATTTTTCAAAAATATTTTTCAATCTAACCCACCATATGCCTCATCCCCACCAAACCACCCCTACACCCACTACTACCATCCCAACCCCACCCAACTCAACAGAAATATTTTTAAGGGTGTGTTTGGTATAAAGGAAAATATTTTCCATGAAAAATATTTTCTTGGAAAACAAGTAGTAATCTTATTCATTTTCTGGTGTTTGGTACGCAAATCAAGGAAAATATTTTCCATGAAAAATATTTTCTTGGAAAACAAGTAGTAATCTTATTCATTTTCTGGTGTTTGGTACGCAAATCAAGGAAAATATTTTCCATGAAAAATATTTTCTTGGAAAACAAGTAGTAATCTTATTCATTTTCTGGTGTTTGGTACGCAAATCAAGGAAAATATTTTCTCAAGAGTATTCATAAACAAATTTGATACAATAAACATGAAGTCATAAACTTTCGAACCAACAACATTCCGAACCCACAAATTTCATAAACTTCTGAACCGCAAAACTTTCGAAATCACGAAATTTCGAACCCGTAAACTTCAAAACACATAAACCTCCGAACTCATAACTTTGGAACTTG